>QGNR01000267.1:2982-45791 GCA_003435085.1 Syrmaticus mikado
ACTCTATTATCCCTTTCCCCCCCCGGCTGGGGGCAGGGCCCCTCTATTTGTTACCTCTGTTGTCTGCAGCAACTGGAGCAATCACCTTTTTGGAGAAGTTCACCTTGGTGGTTGATTTGTCTTGTAATTCTTTTACCCGTTCTTGAAGTGCAGGAGTAGGTTGTTTATGCCTCTTCTTCATATGTTCTCCATGGTCACGTAGGTAATGCCACAAGGCAAAACGCAACTTACTCTTACTGTTGTCACTTGCTCGAGCAGGGGGACGTCTTCTTTTGATAGCTGATATATTGGTTGACACCGGCTGGGAGGAAACCAAGTTGATCAGCCCCTCCAGTAGGCTGTTTTGGGAATTCTGGTCCCCATTGGATGTATCTGTTACTACCGTGAATCCATCAGCATTAGGCACATTTGACAGTTTTTCTATTATATCTTCTTGTTTGCTTTCCATTTAGTTCAGCTTTTCAGCTACTTTTGCGATGGCTGAAACACAGGCTCTTAGAGTGTTTAAATGTAACTCAAAGTCTTGAAGTCTATTGATCAGTTCATTTATAAGGGGTCTTCTTTCCCATCTGCCATACATTGCTGCAAATGTACTGGCGTACCTTTCTGGTGCAGTCTTTGTGAATGTACGCCACATGTTTGGTGTACACCTGACTCTCTCAGGATCATGCTCTTAGTCTGCATCATCAGGAATGAAATCGGGACTATGTAGCGTTTCCACCACAGCATATTCTTTCAAATAATGGATGCCTTCTTCCATATCAGCCTTTTCTATATCAGTCCATTTCTTTTTCTCAGGCATCACATTGTCTTTGAAGGGGTATCTTTCTTTTACAGCTAACAGCATCCTCTTCCAGAGGGTGAAGGCCTGGTTCTGGCATGTACTAATACCTCGGTCAATGGCTGAATCCCTAGCAATGCCACCCAGCTGGCGAGCTTCTCTACTATCTAGCCACACACTGTTGGCCCCATTGTCCCAGCATCAAAGTAACCAGGTGGCAATAGGCTCATTTGGGTGATGTGAAAAGTCTTTTCTCAGACTTCGAATTTCATTCATTTTCAGAGATCGATCAACAATGGTAACGATATCTTGCTCACCTCTTGCTCTTTCAGGACTCCTTGTTGCCCTTATAGGCATTGGTGTCCGCGGTCTTACTGAGGATGCCTCCCCTGGACTCAGGGGTGCTTCCCCTGGATCTCGGAGCCTCTCCTCTGGACCTCTTTGCTCCTCTTTCTCTTCTAACTGAGTTGAGATTCGTTTCATTTTCCGTCCTCTCACAGGGGCAACTGACATCAATTGTGGTGCCTCCTGTGGTTGATCAGGTTGGTCAGTTCCAATGCTCTCACCCTCCAGCTCAGCTTGGAGTCTGTCTTGTTCAGTCATGAGAGTATTTAGTTCAGATTGGAGGGTGTCTCGCTCTGTTTGGACAGTGTCCCGTTCAGATTGGAGGGTGTCGAATTTGGATTGCAGGGAGTCTCTTTCAATTCGGAGGGCATCCTGTTCGGACTTGAGGATATCCCTCTCAGACCAGAGGGCATCTCTCTCAGACTGGAGGTCTTTTCTCTCGACCAGGAGACTCACTCACTCAGCCCGGAGATTCTCCCTCTCTTCTCGGAATCTCTCCTGGAAACTTTCCTTTTCAGCTTGGAGACTCTCTCGCTCAGTTTGGAGATTCTCCCTTTCAGCTCTCAGACACTCTCTCTTAATTTCACAAACTCTCTCCCTCTCTGGGATGTTATTGAATAAGGCCCGATAAGCATTAGCCAGGCCCCAAATCATTTGTGCCTCCTCAGATCTGATCTGAGGCGTCATGGTTAATGGCAGCATGCCGCATGGTTTAGCCGAACAAATCAGATATTCCATTAAGACCCCAGATTGGTTATGAAAATCATTTAAATCAAAGATTAAATCTCGCATTCCTGCCAAAAACCTTACCATATCTGGGCTTTTGAATGAGTCCTCATATATTGCTTCTCTTATGCCCTGCTCACTAATATAATTTTTAAGGTCCTCCATGGAGGACCATAATCCTTTGTTTAATGGAATATCTGATTTGTTTGGCTAAACCATGCAGCATGCTGCCTTTAACCAGTCTATTATCGAATGGTTCTCATTCTTATACTTTACAGCAGCATACAGTGTCTGCCTGAGGCAGGGTGCACTGTTGTAGTGGCCAATTTTGATACTTCTGGCCCATTAACCATGACGCCTTCCGCCCCTGAATCCCATAATCTAAGTAACCACGTTGGTACACTTTCTTTTGGCTTCTGCCAAAATTGCTGCACCATATCCGTTAGTTCTGTTGGTGTGTATGGCCTAGCCGTTACATGTAAATGTGTTTGGGCAGGGGACCATTACTCAGGGGACACCCCTACCAGTCTATCTTGTACTTTCTTTGACTTTTGGGTTATAATAGGACGGAGTTTCAAGGAATCCATCGTAAGTGGAACCTCTAGATCTGATTTAGAGTTTTTATTTTCCTGTTCAACCAGGTCCGTTGCTTCAGAAGTGTGGTTATTATCTACTGAAATATTGCGGACCTGACCTATCGGGGGATGTAAAATCAGTCTTTTTCCTGTTAATACACTAAGTTCCTGTTCCAATGTTTCAGTGCAGTCTTTCAATAACTGGTTTTCACTTTCTAAGGTGTCAGCTCTTATCTCACCTTGATTTAAGGCATTTAACAGTGGCCATACCACTGTAGAGGCAGCTAACTGCTGTTCTTTTGTAGTTAGGATGTCTTTGTCTAAGCCTTAAAAATATTCCGTCACGTGGAATGGGGAAATATTCCCCATAACACGCAGGGGACCCCATTTCTCAACTATGGTTGCTAATTGGTAATAAGGAGAACCCAGAAACCCTGGGATCTGCCTGGGGATCATTTTACCTAAGGGGGTGATGTTCTCCCCCCTGACCCATTTATAGACGTTTCATAGAAAAGACAGTATATCTACTTAAGTTTCATTTTAGCCTGCCTAGCCAAATGTACAATCAGTAAGTGTACAGAGACATAAAATCAATTGGTGTATAGAGTTTCAGGCTAAGTAAAATTATCGCAATGGAAAGATAATAAGTGAAAAATGCTTACAATAAAAAAAGGCTCACAATATTCTCCACGAGAATAAACTGACATTTTACAGTCTGTTAGTGATAGGACAAGGGGGAATGGCTTTAAACTAAAAGAGTAGAGATTTAGGTTAGACGGTAGGAAGAAATTTTTTACTCAGGGGGTGGTGAGATGCTGGAAAAGTTTGCCCAGAGAGGTTTGTTGATGCCCCATCTCTGGAGACATTCAAGACCAGGCTGGATAGGATCCTGTGCAGCTTGACCCAGCGGTTGGCAACCCTGCTAGTGGGGGTTAGAACTAGATTATTCTTAAAGATCCCTCCTACGTAAGCCATTCTATGATCAAAGGCAGGGGAGGCCTGCTGTGGTGCTGCTGCTTTATATCAACATCTCTGTGAGGTGGGAAGGAGGACCTGAAGGAAAAAGTGATCTTGAAAATGTATTCTATCCTCAGATACAAGGCTGAACAAGGACCTGATTGTGTTCCTTCTCCCTGCTGCCCTCCAAGTCCAGCCAAGTTCATAGCAAACAGCCATTAGATGTCTTCATGGTTATTTTGTTAGTCCTCTTTGTTGCTTATATTTTACATACATTGGTTGCTGTATGTATGGGAACTGTTGAGTCATGGCCTGAACCACTGATTGATCACTTGGGGAAAGGACCAGGTCAGCCCTGGGAGCACAGGTGAAGGCAATTCACCTGTGTGACTGGAAGGGGTGGAACCTGGCTCCACCTCTCCTAGATCCCATTTAAGGGCTGACTGCAACTGGGGAAGAATCTTTGGTTGGAGTTTCTTTTCTTGGGGAGTTCTTTCTGTGAGCTCTGGTGTTTGGAGACAGGTATGTACCTTTACTTATCCTGTGAAATATCATCCTGTCTATGTTGGTCCCTTGGTTGTTATATTCTTGTATCATTCTTCCACTGTATTAATCTTTCTGATTATAACTTTTTGTGAACCAGCTGAATTAACTGTTATGGTTTTACGATTTTTGGTCATTGGTGTTCTGCATTGTAACATCATATAGTGCACTGGGAGTTGGAGAGTTAATGCTCCAGTTCTGGGTTCTTGTTCCAGAAGAGAAGAAGAACTACATACCCCAGAGGACTTTACATTCAGAGAGTAGGTAATGCCCCTGGCAAGGACATAAGACCAGACTCTCCTCCCTGCTGCTCAACCCGACTGCACATCTTGTTTCAGCATTAGCATAAGGCCTTTGGATTTCAGACACTCATTTATTTGATTTATTAGCTGCTAATCTAATTATATTGTAGTGTATTGTGTTATAGTGTGTTGTTTTGCGTTCTGGTATCTTATTTAGTAAATTGCTTTGTTTCTCCTCAGTTTGTTGCCACTACTTTGTTTTGGGGGCTCATCTCTCTACCCTTTTACCCTTTTGCGGATCTGGGGGTCCCTCTGCCCCTCTAATCACGGAACTGACCCAAACCAGCCCATAAACCATTGATACTAAAATACTTAAATGTCCTTCCTTTGGAATGTCCTTAAATGGGTCAAGGAGGAGAAGATTACCCCCCCTAGATATGACTATCCTTGGACATTTTACACCCTACTATGAACTTGCAGTTATAATTGAGAAATGGGGTCCCCTGCGGGTTACTAGAAATACTTCTTCCCCATCCTGCATGGCAGATTATTCTCATGGGTTAGAATATCTTTCTAATTACAAAGAAGTACCAGCTAGCTGTATCTACCATGGTGTGGCCATCATTAAATGCTTTTAATCGAGCAGAAATATCAAACAATACCTTAGAAAATGAAAATTAACTATTATGAGAGCGTATTGTGAAGTAGAACAGCTTGGCACGCTAACAAGGAAGAAATCAAGCCTAACTTTCCCGATAAAACAGATTGGTAACATCTTAGAAGATACCCAGGCTCCTAAATCAATGGATCTGGATGATTCCAAAAACTAATCTTCTAGGTCGGATCTTGAAGCTCCATGTGAGATGGATCCCTTTGAGATCTGCCCTATAATAACCTAGATAACAACAAAAAAAAAAAGTACAAGATAGACTAACAGGGGTGCCCCCCCCAATCAATGGCCCACTGCCCAGATGCTTTTGCATGTAACAGCTTGTACCTATACAGCAAATGAATGAATGGGTTTAGTACAACAATTTTGACAGAACCCTAGAGAAAGCATACTAGCTTGGCTTTTAAGATTATGGGACTCGGGCAGAAAGCGTTGTGGTAAATGTACCAGAAATTTCTAAGTTGGCATCCGTTACCTCACACCC
Source organism: Syrmaticus mikado (assembly GCA_003435085.1). Taxonomy (NCBI): domain Eukaryota; kingdom Metazoa; phylum Chordata; class Aves; order Galliformes; family Phasianidae; genus Syrmaticus; species Syrmaticus mikado. The sequence goes on from QGNR01000267.1 coordinate 8,306, forward strand.
TGCCCTTAGACAAGGACTATATGCTGCCATTCAACACCATGATGAAAACCATTCATTAACAGATTAGTTGATGGCAGTAGGCCAAGTCACATGGCACAATAAATCCAACATACCATTGCACACAGGTTTATGGTCCTCCATTGAGGACCTTGGAACCTATATTAGCAATCTGGGTATAAGAGAGGCAATATATGAAGACAAATGTGAAAGCCCAGACCTGGTAAAACTCTCAGCAGACATGAGAGACCTGATCCTGCAACAGGCCACTTCCCACCTGTATGGAACTCTAATTTCCATACTGAACCCCCTAGTGGCCTTGGAGGCCGTTGTCTGACAGGCTGCCCAGTTGGTAGCCAATTTGGGGGAAGAAGAGCACTTAAGAATAAAGCGTAATGTTCAGGTGGTAGATGGAGCCGAGGTTCTCCCAGTTAAGACCAGGAAGGCTGCCCCACAGGCACCCCAATTGAGCCCCATATGGGTGTCCCAAAAACAAATGTATAACAAACATATATGGGCTAGAGTGGCCTTTGCCAAGATTGATCGGCGGCCTAATCGTGTTTTACTTCAATTATGGAAACAATCACTAAATGATCAGAAACTTCAAAATACTCCCAAAAGATCAGGATTATGAATAATTCAAAAAATGCCTATGAGAACTTGGAACTCAGAAGACTTCATAGTCACTAATAGAAGAAAAAACCCTCCTCAGGTTACTTGAGCTACAATGCCAGAGCCACATGAGGAGGAAGAGGATGGGCTATAAATCCTCAGAAGGTGCAAGGTCCGGTCCTATCCGTAGAATTCCTGGGAGTAGTTTGGTCAGGAAAGACCAAAGTACTACCCAGTGCTGTCATAGATAAGGTTCAGGTGTTCCCAGTCCCTACAACATTGAAGCAGCTGCAGGAGTTTTTAGGTATACTGGGATACTGGCGTTCCTTTGTACCTCACCTAGCGCAGCTGCTGAGGCCACTGTACAGACTCAAGAAAAAGGGGCAACTATGGGACTGGGGGAGAATGGAACACGAGGCTTTCCAACAGGCAAAACCGGCAGTTAAACAAGCCCAGGCATTGGGTATATTTGATCCTACCCTCCCAGCTGAGTTGGATGTTCATGTCACTTGGGATGGCTTTGGTTGGGGCCTGTGGCAATGCCAGAGTTCTGTTTGTATCCCCATTGGATTCTGGTCACCGACACCTACAGTCCCCAGGAAACGATGAACCTGACACACTGGCCTGAGTTCAATGGATTGAAAATTCACCATCTGAGAACATTGTCCGTTGGTTAATTCAGAAGCTACGACATGCTGGACAAAAGACAATGTGAGCAGCTGCTAAAGCATGGGTGCTGCCCAAACAACTCTCTGACATCGCCCAGGCATGCTGAGACTGTGATGCTTGCTCCAAGATAAGACCGAGATCATTGCCTGAAACAACAGCCCATCTTGCTAGAGGACACAATCCTCTCCAGCGATGGCAGGTCGATTACATTGGGCCCCTTCCTCGGTCTGAGGGGGCGAGAGATGCCCTGACCTGCATCAATACTGTAAGTGGGCTACTGCAGGCCTATCCAGTACGGAAAGCAGACCAGGCATATACCTTCAAGGCACTCGCTAAACTGATGTCTGCCTACAGGACACCTCAAGTCATCGAGAGCGACCAAGGGACCCATTTTACTGGTGCAATGATACAGCGCTGGACAGAAGAAAACAACATCGAATGGCGATTCCACCTGCCATATAATCCAACGGGGGCAGGCCTCATTGAACGTTATAATGGTATTCTTAAGGCTGCCCTGAAGACAGACTCCCAGTCCCTGCAGGGNGAAAATAATCTTCTGCTCCCTGCCCCTGAGAATTTAGAACCAGGCACCCATAGAATAAAATGGCCTTGGAAGGTGCAGGTAGGACCCAAGTGGTGTGGCCTACTTGCACCTTGGGGGAGATTGTTGGAGGTGGGAGGCTCGGTAGTCCCTCTGGTAATAGGTACGTGGCCTACTGATTTTGTGATCAACACTCCGATCTTCATTGCTAAAGGGACCCCCATCATGTCCCTATGGCAGATCAGGACACCCCCTTTGGTGCCTGATATAGTTATGCAGCCACAGATATCTGGCCAAAAGGTATGGTACAGGTGGTTGGGGCATGCCCCAGTACAAGTGGAAGTGTTGACCCAGGATAGAAATAGGGCCTGTATCTTGCCCTGGAGGGCAGACCTTCCCTTTCTGGTACCCCTGAAACATCTGTATTATTCCCCGTGAGTCTTTGAGCCTCTAGAATCACCAGAAGGAACAAAATATCCTCAAAGCATTCCAGTGATGCTGCCAGATCATGTGCAACACGCGGTGATAACCTACACGGGATTGATGATACATAGATGGACTTGCACCTCACGATTATGTGCCTCCAGTAACACCATCGAGCACTGGCTTGCTCCACCTCTCCTAGACCCCACTTAAGTACTGACTGCCATGGAAGAAGGATCTGTTCCCAGAGAGCTGTCCTTGTGGACAATATTGTGAGCCTACATTGTCAGTAACCATTTTTACTTATTGTCTTTCCATCACGCTAACCCTACTTTGTGTAAAGCTCTGAACATTTATTTTTTGATTGTACATTTATTGATTGTACACTGAGAAAACTGTCACATTTATTTCCCTAGACTTGTTTTTTATTTGTTTTTTTAAATCATTGCTTATAGCTCTGTTAAGGAGGTCATCTCTCTTCTCCTTCCCCATTAAATTTTAAGTCATTCCCTGTTATGACAGCCATTATCCCATATGGTTCAAGAAGTGCAAGTTCCAGAGTGACACCCCTGCCAAAGGGAAAAGAAAAAAAAAAAATCTACTCTTGACTGGATTCATCACACTCAGATTTACAAAATTCTTTTGCATTTTTAAAATTGTTTTTATTGTGGAACTTAAATAAAAACTTGTAAATTCAAAATAAAAATGTCAAGGTATTACATGAAATATTTAGAGGTGCGTAATCTTTTTTTTAATTTCTCACAATTATTTCCTATGGAATTCAACATACAACAGGGAAACCAAACAATTTTAAGCTTTGCATACAATGAAAAACAAGTTAGATAATGCCAATTTGCAAGTTTGTACACTTCATACAGATGAAAGTTCTGAAAAAAACTGCAATTCATGTATTAATGGTATACCAACTACATTTCTAAAACTGTTATCTGCATTGGAAAAAACAAGTCCAGAATGAGCTGTGTTTAATCCACAACTCTATGGCATCACAAATCCATTTTGAAATATTTTATTTATATATATTGGTGACAGTATTTATGTACTGCATGCAGTTAAACACTTACCAAAAAAGGTCAAATTTTACACAATCTTTGAATTAGTATTTTTGCAATTTTCCCCTAAATAGAAAAGATCACCATTTTCACAGAGTTTCTTTACTCTGGAAAAAAAAAAAAATACATGCAACTCCATCTGTATCAAATAAACAGAAAAGCAAGCTTAAGAGCAACTATTCTTTACGCATTTTCTTGGGGAAGGAGATGGGAAGATATTGCTGTTTTAGATATTACCTTATATATATTAAAAAAAGAGTGACCACCAAGAATAGGTTCAGTAAATTTATTTAAAAACCATAAAACATTTCTTACAAAAGAGCATCACATTCTGCATGTTGCTTTCAAAGGATGCCAGGGATATAGTGACTACCAGTCTTCACCCAATTAAAAGAAACAACCCCCCCCAAAAAACAGCGTAAATAAAGTAAGGTGTTCACGATAGTTACAGGAAAAAAAGAAAAAAAAAATTACTACATTTTACCACTACAATGAACAAAAATAAAATCCATTCTCTGCTGCTGTTTCAAAATTTCAGTATTAGTCTCGTGTGCCCTTTCCTTTCTCCCAAACCTTTTTAAGCAAGTAAAACATATCTGGTGAACAGCAGATTGCACTACACCTCAAACGCAGAACACCTATGAAGCAGAGGAATGATGGCTTTTTAAACAGAAGCAGATATTGAAAAGTAAAAAAAAAAATAATAATTAAAAAAAAAGATGCAGGACTCCTTCAGTTCTTCAATAGTCTTAGAAAAACTTTCCAGAATACTGCTTCACACTATAAAAAAGAAAAAATAATCTTGCATTAGAATCCTTCAACATCTGCATACTGCTTCACACTATAAAAGAAAAAGAAAAAAGCATGTATTAGAATGGTAGACCACACATTTTGAAATTATATTCACAATGACATTCTTAAAGATTAAACTACAAACTCTCAATACATTTAAAAGTAAATACTTTTTAAGATTAATGGCTAATAATCATAGGTTGATGAGTATTTTATGTACATTTAAATACTAGTAATCTGAAGTCAAACATTCTAATGGAATATTAACAAATGCAATGATAACCAACTTATTAATAAAACAAAATTAAGTAAATTTAATCAGAAATTGTCAATATTTGGCAGAGAAGAAAAAGTAATGCTAGTGAGGTGTTAAATGCTGCATAACAGCACCAATTTATTTCAACTTGTCCTGTAGAGGCATAGTCTGTGCCATATGGTAGACTGTGATTTGTTGTCAATTTAGTTATCTAAAAACAACAAAAATCACTAGTCTTCCACACAGAACTAGACCAATGTCCACTGAAACCTTCTGTGTTTTCTACAGGTTCTATGCAATTTATTACAAGTAGGTTTTGTTGGGTTTTTTTTTGTTTTTTTTTTTTTTTGCAGCAATTTGCACCAGAGAAACGAGAGGGCTACTTGATTAAGACATCTTCCATCAAGATTAGTTTTTACAGAGTCTTCATTTTAGTTGGAATGGAGAACAGAAGAGAAGTAAGGCAGAACTACTACTGGAGAAGTTCAACAGTTACTTAAATCCTGCCTTCTAAATATATAGCACAGAGAAGAATTTTAGAGTCCAGTAGGAAGTAAGTTTAAAACTGACAATAAGGACAGCATTCAGCTTCATTAACTTGCCTATTCTGCAGTAAATACTGTGCATTTTGTATCTGGTCCTGTGTTCCCGTAATAGTTATTATTCGGTCTTCTGAGCCTTCTAAGGGTTCATCAATTTTGATTGAAGCTCCTGACTCATGTCGTATCTGTTTGATTCTCTGGCCACCCTTTCCAATAATAGATCCTGCCAACTAGGGGAGAAAAAGTATTCATTTCTTGATACAACATTCTCTGTAAAAATACAGTACTGTTTGAGTAGCTTCCATCAATTTATTTTGAAAGCATACTCTTTTAGAGTCTCAAAACAGCCTCTGCAACATTTATTATATAAACACAGATGAGATAAAGTTGGAAGAACCAGATATCTGTTTGCAAAACTGAGTTATATAGACTGTCTCTATTACTGAATGTGAACAATTCATAAAATAGTTCAGTGCATCTCTGAAGCGAAGACAAAACAAATATTCTTAAAAATATACTTTGGGTGATTTAAAAGCAGTTGCTTTATATTAAAAGTACTCATCAAGCATTGCAAATGCTTTTGGTTTACTTGCAGTCTGAGAAAAGGCTGTGACTTAAAAAATGTATGTGTAAAGCAAGTCAACTCAACTCACATCTTTGGGAATTGTTACTTGTGTTGTGATGATGGGCCCACCAAGATCTCCATACGAACCGCGGCCCCCTGCATAAGAATAGTCTAATTTAAACATATGCATCAAGTCTTTTACTGATTAAATAACGAAGTCAGTGTCAAAGTTCTCTATAAAAACTTACCATATCCAGAGCCACCCTCAAACTATAAGAAAAAGAGAAAGGAAATCCTTAAATATCAAATAATCGTTTCATTCACATAATGTATCATAACATTAACTTTGAGCCTATTTTATGCAAAAATCCTAACCTACATCTTTAATTCAAGTGCAATCAGGGAGGTGGGGGAGGGAGAAGGCTATCTCATGAGAATTTCATAGCTTCCCAGTCAAAATCTCTAAGAGTAAGGAATTAAGTGACACTAAGATCTAGCTACATTAGTTTATCAAGCACTCTTATCAATTCAGCTGCTGAACAGTTCTTGATATTGATCCTTGATGTAGACCCTTAACTAAACTAACATTCAAATCAAAGGATCAGAGCTCAGCTTGATTACTACTACCTACACAGCTGAGGAGAAATGGAAGTCTTAGTTGGGAACCATAAGCGAACCTAACAACTATCAACCCTCCTACTCCATCTAAATCTTCAGGGAAAAAACAGACAAACTCTAAGAATAGCTTTTATAATTTTATACGTCTATCATAGAATTACAGAACGGCCTGGGTTGAAAAGGACGATAATGATCATCGAGTTTCAACCCCCCGGCTATGTGCAGGGTTGCCAACCACTAGACCAGGCTGCCCAGAGCCATATCCAGCCTGGTCTTGAATGCCTCCAGGGATGGGGCATCCACAACCTCCTTGGGCAACCTGTTCCAGTGCGTCACCACCCTCTGAGTGGAAAAACGTCCTCCTAATATCTAACCTAAACCTCCCCTGTCTCAGTTTAAAACCATTCCCCCTTGTCCTATCACTATCCACCCTTGTAAACAGCTGTTCCCCTTCCTGTTTATACGCTCCCTTCAAGTACTGGAGAACCACAGTGAGGTCTCCCCAGAGCTTTTTCTTCTCCAAGCTAAACAAGCCCAGTTCCCTCAACCTTTGCTCATAGGAGAGGTGCTCCAGCCCTCTGATCATCTTAGTGGCCCTCCTCTGGACCCGCTCCAAGAGCTCCATGTCCTTCCTGTACTGGGGGCCCCAGGCCTGGACGCAGTACTCCAGACGGGGCCTCACAAGAGCCTAGTAGAGGGCATGACAATCACCTCCCTCTCCCTGCTGGCCACCCCTTTTTTAATGCAGCCCAGAACACAGTTGGCCTTCTGGGCTGCAAGCGCACGCTGCTGGTTCATGTCCAGCTTCTTGTCCACCAGGACCCCCAAGTCCTTCTCTGCAGGGCTGCTCTCAAGGAGATCTTCCCCCAGCTTGTATAAATACCTGGGATTGCCCCGACCCAAGTGCACCACCCTGTACTTGGCCTTGTTGAACCTCATTAGGTTTCCATGGGCCCACTTCTCCAGCCTGTCCAGGTCCCTCTGGATGGCTTCCCTTCCTCCCAATGTATCGACTGCACCGCTCTGCAGATGACACCAAGCAATCTTGCTGAGGGTGCACTCAATGCCATCATCTATGTCATTGATGAAGATGTTGAAGAGCACCAGTCCCAAGACCGACCCCTGAGGGACACCGCTTGTGACCAGCCTCCACCCTGACACAGAACCATTGATCACAACCCTTTGGCTGCGACCANGGCCTGGGTTGAAAAGGACGATAATGATCATCGAGTTTCAACCCCCCGGCTATGTGCAGGGTTGCCAACCACTAGACCAGGCTGCCCAGAGCCATATCCAGCCTGGTCTTGAATGCCTCCAGGGATGGGGCATCCACAACCTCCTTGGGCAACCTGTTCCAGTGCGTCACCACCCTCTGAGTGGAAAAACGTCCTCCTAATATCTAACCTAAACCTCCCCTGTCTCAGTTTAAAACCATTCCCCCTTGTCCTATCACTATCCACCCTTGTAAACAGCTGTTCCCCTTCCTGTTTATACGCTCCCTTCAAGTACTGGAGAACCACAGTGAGGTCTCCCCAGAGCTTTTTCTTCTCCAAGCTAAACAAGCCCAGTTCCCTCAACCTTTGCTCATAGGAGAGGTGCTCCAGCCCTCTGATCATCTTAGTGGCCCTCCTCTGGACCCGCTCCAAGAGCTCCATGTCCTTCCTGTACTGGGGGCCCCAGGCCTGGACGCAGTACTCCAGACGGGGCCTCACAAGAGCCTAGTAGAGGGCATGACAATCACCTCCCTCTCCCTGCTGGCCACCCCTTTTTTAATGCAGCCCAGAACACAGTTGGCCTTCTGGGCTGCAAGCGCACGCTGCTGGTTCATGTCCAGCTTCTTGTCCACCAGGACCCCCAAGTCCTTCTCTGCAGGGCTGCTCTCAAGGAGATCTTCCCCCAGCTTGTATAAATACCTGGGATTGCCCCGACCCAAGTGCACCACCCTGTACTTGGCCTTGTTGAACCTCATTAGGTTTCCATGGGCCCACTTCTCCAGCCTGTCCAGGTCCCTCTGGATGGCTTCCCTTCCTCCCAATGTATCGACTGCACCGCTCTGCAGATGACACCAAGCAATCTTGCTGAGGGTGCACTCAATGCCATCATCTATGTCATTGATGAAGATGTTGAAGAGCACCAGTCCCAAGACCGACCCCTGAGGGACACCGCTTGTGACCAGCCTCCACCCTGACACAGAACCATTGATCACAACCCTTTGGCTGCGACCAACCAGCCAATTCCTAATCCATCGAACAGTCCATCCTTCAAATCCACACCTCTCCAATTTAGAGAGAAGGATGTGGTGAGGGACCACGTCAAAGGCCTTGCAGAAGTCCAGGTAGATGACATCCACCACCCTTCCCCCATCCACCGAAGCTGTCAGTCCATCATAGAAGGCCACCAGGTTGGTCAGGCACGATCTGCCCTTAGTGATGCCATGCTGGCTGTCTCGAATCGACTCTTTATCTTGTACGCGTCTTAACACAGCTAATAGGACGATCTGCTCCATGATCTTCCCAGGCACAGAGGTGAGGCTCACCAGTCTGTAGTTTCCCAGGTCTTCCTTTCTCCCTTTCTTAAAAACAGGAGTAATGTTTCCCTTTTTCCAGTCACTGGGGACTTCACCAGACAGCCACAGTTTTTCAAATATGATGGAGAGCGGCTTGGCAACCACATCAGCCATCTCTTTCAGAACCCTAGGATGGATATCATCTGGCCCCATGGACTTACATTCAGTTTCACGAGGAGGTCTCAGACTTGTTCCATTGTTACAGTGGGACAGAAACCACTCCCCACACCCTCGCCTAGAGGCTCACGGTCCTGGCAGACATGGGAAGCCTGACCACCCGTGAAGACTGAGGCAAAGCACCCATTGAGTACCTCAGCTTTTTCTATGTCTGAGGAAGCCAGCTCCCCGTTGCCTTTCAGAGGGGGAACACTCTCCTTGGCCTGTCTCCTCCTGCCTATTTACCTGTAGAAACCCTTCCTGTTATCTTTCACATCCCTTGCCAAGTTCAGCTCCATCTGCACCTTGGCTTTCCTAATCCTATCTCTACACACACGGACAACAGCCCTGTATTCCTCCCAGGCTACACAACCCTGCTTTCACTTTCTGTACATTTCCCTGTTTTCTCTCAGTTTAAGCTGCAGGTCCTTGCACAGCCATGACGGACGCCTGCCTCCCCTGCTCGACTTCTTCTGCTGGGGGGGGATAGAGAGCCGTTGCACTCTCAGAAGGGTGTCCTTAAAGAGCTGCCAGCTTTGTTCTGTGCCCATGCCCTTAAGAACAGTTTCCCAGGGGATCCCACTCAGCAGTTCCTTGAGCAGCCAGAAGTTTGCTCTCCTAAAGCACAGGGTCCTAGCTTTGCTTTCTGCTAGGCCCGCATTCTTTAAGATCACAAACTCCACCAAGGCATGGTCACTACAGCCCAGGCTGCCTCCAATCTTAACCTCTCCAATGCTCTCCTCTGCATTAGTAGCAACCAGGCCCAGTAAGGCTTCACCTCGGGTTGGTCCATGTACTACCTGGACCAGGGAGTTGTCCTCAACAGATTCCAGGAATCTCTTGATTGTCTGCCACCCGCCATGCCGCTATCCCAGCAGATATCTGGGTGATTGAAATCCCCCATCAGGACAAGAGCCCATGAGCGCAACACCTCCCGCAGCTGAAGCAAGGCCTCGTCAACAGCCACCTCCTGATCAGGTGGCCTGTAGACCCCAACCTCTAGATGCCCTTTGCTGGACCGAACCTTGATTTTTACCCATAAGGTCTCAACCTGATCATGGCTGTTCCTCAGACACAGCTCTTCACAATCTATCCACTTCCTAACATAGAGGGCAACTCCACCACTCCCCTACCCTGTCTATCCCTTCTGAAAAGCCTGTAGTCCTCAATCAGAGTATTCCAATCATGGGATTCATCCCACCATGTTTCCGTGGTAGCAATTAGGTCATACTTTCCCAATTGCGCCACAGTTTCTAACTCCTCCTCCTTTCCCATGCTGCACGCATTGGTAATAGAGGCACTTCAGCTTAGCTATTGGCCTCACTGCCTTCTCAGAGGAGCCCTCCCTAGTACCTCCAGGACAAGTCTCGGGTTTTCCCTTTCCGCCTCCCAAGGTGACAGCATTCCCACACACTTCTCTGTCACCTAGTATACCCCCTTCCCCTATCATATCTAGTTTAAAGCCCTGCTAACCAGCCCAGCCACCGTGTTCCCAAGACTATTTGTGGCCCTTCTAGTCAGTCAGCTCCCATCTGTCATCAGCATTCCCCCTTTCTCAATCTCAAGGCTGCGTCCCAAGCCATAGTACCCAAAGCCCTAAGTATGACACCATTTGCAAAGCCATTCATTCAGAATGTCCACCCTCCTCCTTTTGTCCAGATCCCAGTCACCAACTGAGAGGACAGTCCATTCAAACTGCTACAATTCTTTTTTTTATCTCAGAAGAAACAATCACGACAGAGGGTCACCTCCACTGGTGCTGATATATATATGTATATTTTTTCTCTTTTTTAAATACAACAATGGCATGCAGGTTCTTGTTCATCACTGGTGAGCATGCATAGCTAATGGTGATGACTATGTTGAAAAATAGTGTTTTGTAGCTGATAATTTGCTCTATCAAAAAGTGTTACTGTGCTCTTTGCATCTGTTGTAGTTTCCATGGAAATGAACAGGAGGCATTGCCCTCAGAGTGACCTATGTATCTGCAGTGCTTATATAAGATAGGAACTAACACTTAATATTTGGCAGCACCATCTTCTAGACAGCATAAATGCTTACCAATCTCCTTTGAGCTTTCCTTTCTAAAACCCGAGAATAAAATTTTTTTTTTTAATCAACACAAATGGAATGCTTTCAAATACATGGGTAGAAAATGCCTAATAGTTAAACACTCCTTGTTTGAAACAGAAGAAAACATAACACCAAGGTAAAACAAAACATTTTCTGAAATGCATGCATCTGCAGGGTGTTGAAAACCAAGTGTTACAGTGAAAGGTACAATTCAGAACACTAGAATGGAGTGCAAAAAACGCAATATAACAGAATAACAAAATAACAGAAAAGTTCTCTTTCAGCTGTGCTGCTGCACACTTCCATTGTGGAACATTAACTGCCTGTACAGGACAAATTACCAATAACCTGAGATAGAAACACTACTTTAGTGATTTTTCACTAGATCCAAGACGCCGCTGAGTACATTCAAGTTCAAAAAATTCAAGTTATCACTTGAACAACTCAAGAAAGTGATTTTCTCAAAAAAAAAATCAACAATTAAACACCAGCCTAATAAAAGCACAAATACACTCACCAACTCTGGCGGCTGCATGTCATCGCAGGCATCCACATGACACTGCATCATCTTTCAGGCAAGATGAAAATAGTAAATTAATCCAAATTAAGTCCATGTCATGGAGGCTTATATGTAACTTGGCAAGCAAATGCATATATACTAATATAATGAAATGTTTTTCTGAACTACGAAGATTCAAAAGTATATGATATAGACCAGTTACAAGACTCACTCCCTTTTACTTTCATTGCAAGGAAACTGTAACTGGTCACACTCATTTATTCTCTGTTTCTGTAAATAGATTTTGCTTTTATGTAAAACAGTTAAAGGAAGAGTAAAACTTGAAAAGATTTTTTTTGTTTAAGTGCTAAAACTGTACTATATACTAAAAGATGTTACTCTCAAACACCGATATCTTCTATTTATCCCATGCATAAGAAGAGCTGTCATTGGTATACCTACATAAACAGAAGATCAAGCAGGAAAGACATGGCTTCTCATATTTTATTTCATTTCCATATACCTCATACAGCTGTTAATTAAACTAATAATCTACTGCTGCTTAATCATATTAGCAATCTAATTACATTTTTAAAAAGTGATATATACCATATTCATGTCAGAAATGTATAACAAATGTTGAAAAATAAAACCAAGCAAACAATTATAAAAAGATAATTTGTAGAATCTACTTTAAATGGATAGCAGATTCAAATATAAATACACTTGCGCAATCTAAGAATGGTTCCTAAACTATTAGGTGGCAGAATATATCATAAGATACAGAACAATTTTCTTCTCTACAGACTCATTTGCGCTAGCTACCAATTTTACCAACAAAATTAAATGAAAACCAAATGAAACAGATGGCTAAGACAAAAAGCATAGTATTAACAGGAATTTATTGACTTTTACACCTAAATGAAAGAATACGGAAACGATCTTAGTTGATGCCATCAATTCCTTAATGTACCTTTCCCTTATTTTTAAAGAATTGTCTCAGAAGATTGAAGTGTTATTAATTTCTTGTAGTATTTATATGGATAAACTAGGTTGATTCTTTTTTTTTTTTTTTTTACTACATACTCCTTAATATCAAATCCCTTAAAAAAAAATTGAAAGTACTACATGTTTAAATGCATGTACCTTTATTGAAATGCTTATGTAGACCAACGTATATATTAAAAAAAAAAAAAACACAAGTAGGAATCAACTCCAAATTAAAAATAATTTAGAAATTAGAAAACACTTTTGGAAGAAAAAAACAACCCACATTAAAACAAAACTAGAAAACAGCCTACACCGAAAACCACAATGGGGTTTATGCTTTATACGCACTTGCACAGAAATGAACTGGGCCAGGGATAAGGTGTGCATTTGTTTATGTGAAGGAACCATAGGAATGTTAAAAACAAACAGAATTGGAAAAAAAAAAAACAAAACAAAACAAGGACAAAGAAATTACACCACCACATCAAGAGAAATACTGAAAATGTGTTCAGGTTTTCTCAGCTATCAAAATGGCTTTTATGGTCCATTTGATTTGGAGTAGTTGCATACTAAAATATGTAGTTCTGTAATAAAGAAACAATACAAGTCTTGACAAATTAACTCTTATAACAATAATATACAGTTAAAACAGGAAACCAAGTTAGCAGGCAAATAACTTGCTAATTGGGTGACACTCCACATGCAAGGGGAATAAATACTTTTTGAAATTCAAATGATTTTTTTTTCCTCACATCTTGTAATTCACAAGGCTGTCAGTATTATAGCAGAAAAATAAAGTTTCAACATCCAGTCTCAATTTACCATCTTACAAGTCCTGAACTGCTGAATTCTTCTACCTTTTACAGAAAAGAGAAGGAGCAGAAAAATGAGGATTTCTGTATATTCAACATATCCAAGATCATCACCATAGACATCACCTTTTAATGATCTCCTCAGCCCCTGGCCTGTTGTCTGTCCATGGAACCCACCTGTCTCATAAGGGACAACGAATCCTATCGCAGGAGCTAGTGGGGCTTATCGAAAGAGCTTTAAACTAGCTACAACGGGGGAAGGGGACAAAACAGGGCTCACAAGAAATGAGCCTAGGGGAACGATGCTTGAGCTGGGAGTGAGGCAGATGACTCCAGAGAAGGGCAACGAAACCGGTGAGGGATCTGGAGCACAAGTCTTATGAGGAGCGGCTGAGGGAGCTGGGATTGTTCAGTCTGGAGGGGGCTCAGAGATCTCATTGCACTCTACAACTTCCTGAAGGGAGGTTGTGATGAGGAGGGGTTTGGCCTCTTCTCCCAGGCAATGAACAGGACCCGAGGAAATGGCCACAAGTTGCACCAGAGGAGGTTTAGGTTAGACATGAGGAAAAACTTTTTCTCTCAGAGAGCGGTCAGGCACTGGAATGGCCTGCCAAGAGAGGTGGTGGAGTCGCCATCCCTGGCAGCGTTCAAGAGGCATCTGGATGAGGAGCTACGAGATATGGTTTAGTAGCTTGTAGTAGCAATGGTAATGGGAAGGCGGTTGGATCCTTCAGGTCGTTTCCAACCTTGTGATTCTATGACTCGGCTGAAGCGCATCTACACCAATGCACACAGCATGGGCAGCAAGGAGGAGTGAGAAGCGATTGTGTGGCAGGCTAACCATGACCTAGTTGCTATCACCGAAACATGGTGGGACCACTCTCATGACTGGAGTGCTGTGATGGATGGCTACAAGCTCCTCAGAAGGGATAGATGAGGAAGGAAGGGTGGTGGTGTGGCCCTTTATATCAAAGACTGTTTTGATGTTGAAGAGCCTCAGGTTGGGAATGATAAAGTTGAGTGTCTATGGGTAAGGATCAGGGGAAGGCCTGTAGGGGCAACATCTTGGTGGGGGTCTGTTATAGACCGCCTAATCAGGATGAAGAGATGGATGAGGCATTCTATGAGCAGCTTGCGGAAGTCGCGCGATCTCTAGCACTCATTCTCCCAGGAGACTTCAACTTCCCTGATATATGTTGGAAATATAATACAGTGCAGAGGAAGCAGTCCAAGAGGTTTCTAGAGTGTGTGGAAGATAGCTTCCTTACGCAGCTGGTATGAGAGCCTACCAGGGGTAGTGCCCTGCTAGACCTGCTCTTCACTAACAGAGAAGGACTGGTGGGAGATGTGAATGTTGGGGACTGTCTTGGGCAGCGCGACCATGAAATTGTAGAATTCTCTATTCTTGGAGATGTCAGAAGGGTGACTAGCAAAACTGCTATCTTGAACTTCAGGAGGGCAGACTTTGACCTGTTCAGGACGCTTGTAGCAGGGGTCCCTTGGGAGTCGCTCCTTAAGGGTAAAGGGGTCCAGGAAGCCTGGACGTTCCTCAAGATAGAAATCTTAAAGGCACAAGAACAGGCTGTCCCTGAATGCCATAAGGTGAGCCATAGGGGAAGAAGACAGGTGTGGATGAACCAGGAACTACTGTTGAGACTCAGGAAGAAAAGGAGAGTCTATATCGTCTGGAAGAAGGGACAAGCTACTTGGGGAGATTACAAGGAAGTTGCTAAGGTATGCAGGGAGGAAGTTAGGAAGGCAAAAGCCCAACTTGAACTCAGATTGGCCACTGCAGTAGAAGAGAATAAGAAATCCTTTTACAAATATCAACGGTATCAATGCTAAGAGAAGAACCAAGGAGAATTTCCATCCTTTACTTGATGCAGTGAGGAATGTGTCCACTGAGGATAAGGAGAAGGTTGAGGTCCTCAACACCTTCTTTACATTTGCCTTTAATAAGCAGACCAGTTACCCTCAGGGTACTTTACGCCCTGATCTGGAAGTCTGGGATGCTACGCAGAATACACCCCCGGTGATTCAGGTGGAGACAGAGAGCTCCTCCTCCATCTGGACTGTCACAAGTCCATGGGACCAGATGGGCTCCATCCTAAGGTGCTGAGGGAGCTAGTGGGGGTGATTACCAAGCTTCTCTCGGCCATCTACCAGCACTCCTGGTTATCTGGGGAGGTCCCAGAGGACTGGAGGCTTGCTGATGCGACTCCCATCTACAAGAAGGGCCATAAGGAGGATCCAGGGAACTACAGGCCTGTCAGTCTGACCTCGGTACCAGGGAAAGTTATGAAGCAAATCATACATAATTTATACTAAAATATTTTAAAATATTTTGCTAGGGAATGGTTTCTATATGAAATGCACAGTATTTGAAAAAATAAAATTACTTTTTAGAACATGGAAAATGAGCAGAAATGACTTTTACTAAACTTGCAAGAACTCATCAAGAAAGCCAAGATCAACCTGATACATGTCAGATTAAACAATCCAATTTTCTATTCTAAGTGGAATGGAATAGAACTAAAACACTACCATCCAAGAATTAAGCTGAAGACAGCACTCAACCAGATACCCAACGAAGGGCAAGCTGTTGTTTATATGCCCTGACATTAGCTTTACCAGTTCCAAATAAGAAAACACAAATATTGAACTAAGAAAACATAAGAAAACAAATAAGGGCTCTTAGAGGTATAGCTCTTGATTCGTCTAGTTTCATAAAATCCAGTTTAGAAATTGAATATATATATATTTTTTTTGGCAATTTTAAGTGTAAGTCATTCAGACTACATATTTTGAAAAATGTCTTCAATTTTTGGCTAGCTTTGAAGGTCAGGCAATTGGACTAGATCTTTGTAGGTCCCTTCCAACTATTTTATCTATTCTATTCTAATCTACTCTAAGTGCTGAGAAATATTTTTGCTAGGCTTCTGTGGTGCCCCAGTTTTGACATAAGAATATATAATTTCAGTTTGTATTGCTGGAACTATCTGCCTCTTCGTACCAGAATGCCTCTACTGGATGGAAGAATACAATATATAAGGCTCATTTAGGTAGTCTATTTCAAGCTCCGCTCAGCTCCTTTTTCTACCATTCATTTAAATGATCTTAAGTATGGTGCCAAACAGAGCCAGAAAAGAAAAAAAAAATAATTACAACAGAGATTTATTTCCTAGATGCCTATGCTTTTGATTTCCAGGAAAGAAAGAATCTGATAAAACAGGAAATTACTACTAGCCTTCTAAAATTTTCCTTAGCATAAAATCATAGAATCATGGAATTACTCAGGTTGGAAAAGACCTTACAGATCATTAAGTCCAACCACAACGTAACCATACTACCCTAACTCTAACAACCCTCTGCTAAATCACGTCCCTGAGCACCAACATCCAAATGGTTTTTAAACACATCCAGGGATGGTGACTCAACCACCTCCCTGGGGAGCCTATTCTAGTGCTTAACAACCCTTTCTGTAAAGAAGTTCTTCCTGATATCCAACCCAAACACCCTGGCGCAACTTCAGGCTGTTTCCCCTCGTCCTGCCACCAAGGAAAAGAGATCAACCCCACTCCCACTGCAATCACCTTTCAGGTACTGGAAGAGAGCAATAAGGTTTCCCCTCAGCCTCCTCTTTCCCAGACTAAACAGCCCCAATTCCTTCAGTCGCTCCTAGTAGGGCATATTCTCCAAGCCCTTCACAAGCCTTGTTGCCCTTCTCTGAACCTGCTCCAGCACCTCTGTCATGGTTTTATGATTTTTGGTTATCAGTATTCCACATCATAACATCATGTAATGCACTGGGGGTTTGACTGTGGATGCTTAAGTTCCGGGTGCCTGTCTGGAGGAGAACAACAACTACATTCCCCAGGGGGCTTTGCGGTCAGCAAGGAGATTTAACTCCCGGCAAGGTCACTTGATGTTCTCTTCTTCACCTGTGCTTCTCCGTCTGCTCGTCTCAGTCTGCTTTTCTTCATCGGCTCAGCTGGAGTGCACTTCTCACCTCAGCGTTGTTGTGAGACCTATCCACCTTTCACACACTCTCTCTCTCTCATTATATTTTGCTGATGCTATATTTAGTAAATGAGTTTGTTTCACCTCAGATCGTTGCCACTGTTTTCAATTATTTTGGGTCCCCTGTTTCCCTTTTCTGGAGGCGCGGATCTGCAGATCCCTCCACCCTGCTAGTCACGGAACCGGGCCGAACCAGCCCGTAAACCGCTGACAACCTCTATGTTCTTTCTGTACTGAGGTGCCCCAAACTGAACACAGTACTCAAGGTGAGGCCTCACCAGTGCCATGTACAGGGGCAGGACTACTTCCCTAGTCCTGCTCACCACACCATTCCTGATACAAGCCAAGATGCTATTGGCCTTCTTGGCCACCTGGGCACACTGCTGACTCATATTCAGCCGACTGTCCATCAGTACACCAAGGTCCCTTTCCATCAGGCAGCTTTCCAGCCATTCCTTCTCAAGCCTGTAGGGTTGTCTGAGGCTGTTGTGACCAAAATACAGGACCCAACGCTTGGCCCTATTGAAACTCATACGGTTTTCCTTGGCCCATCATCCAGTCTATCCAGGTCCCTCTGTAGTGCCTTTCTCCCCTCTGGCAGATCAACACTCCCTCCCAACTTGGTGTCATCTGCAAACGTCCTGAGGGTGCACTCAATCCCCTTGTCAAGATCATTGATAAAGACGTTAAATAGAAGCGGCTCCAGTACCAAGTCCTAAGGGACACCACTCGTGACCGGCCGCCAACTGGATTCAACTCCATTGACCACAACTCTTTGGGCCCAGCCATGCATCCAGTGTTTCACCCAGCAGAGCATATGCCCATCCAAACCATGGGCAGACAGATTCTCCATGAGAATGTTGTGGGGGACAGTGTCAAAGGCCTTACTGATGTCCAGGTAGACCACATCGACAGCCTTATCTTCATCCACTAAGCAGATCACCTCGTCATAGAATGAAATCAGGTTTGTCAAACAGGATCTACCATTCATAAACCCATGCTGACTGGGCCTGATCCCCTGGTTGACCTTTAATTGGTCCGTGATGGCTCCCGAGATTATCCATTCCATAACCTTCCCTGGCACAGAGTTGAGACTGATAGGTCTGTAGCTACCAGGATCATCTTTCCAGCTCTTTTTGAAGATGGGCGTCACATTTGCCAGTCTCCAGTCTGCCAGGACATTCCCGGTTAGCCAGGACTGCCGAAGAATGATGGAGAGTGGCTTGGTAACCACATCCGCCAACTCCCTCAGCACTCTAGGGTGCAATCCATCCGGCCCCATGGACTTGTGAGCATCCAGCTTTCAGAGCAGGTCCAAAACCATCTCATCATGGATTATGCAGGCCCTATTCTGTTCCCCATCCCTATCTGCCAGCACAAGGGCTGTGTGCCCAGGGATTAACAAGTCTTACTATTAAAGACTGAGGCAAAGAAGGCATTAAGTACCTCAGCCTTATCCTGATCCTTGGTGACCAGGTTGCCCTCAGCATCCAACAAGGGATGGAGATTCTCCCTAGCCCTCCTCTTGCTGCTGATGTATTTATGGAAATATTTATTTTTGTCCTTCACCTTAGTGGCCAAATTCAGTTCTAGCTGGGCTTTGGCTTTTCTAATTTTCTCCCTACACAGCTTCGCTACGTACTTGTAATTGTCATAAGTTGCTTGCCCACTCTTCCAAAGACCATAAACTTTCCTCTTTTGCTCTTGAGTTCCAGCCAAAGGTCTCCGTTCAGCCAGTCCAGCCTCCTTGCCCGTTGGCTCATCTTCCATGACTTGGGGATGGTCAGCTCCTGCACCTTTAAAATAACTTCCTTAAAGTATTTCCAGCCTTCCTGGGGTTCCACGCCTTCCAAAACTACCGCCCAAGGGAGGTAGCATGAGCTACCACTTCCCTCATTAGCATTAACATGGTTGAACACACCTAATTTAATTTAAAATTCAACTTTGCAGTAGCCATGACTCCAAAGCATTTGGAATTATAGTAGACTTTCTTTTCCTGAAAGCAAAATCAGCATGTAGACAAAAATTGATTTGAACAAATAATTATCTGCCAGACCAACTAGAGCTTTTTATAAATATTATTCATGCTTTCCAACAGAAGCACTGAAATTCCTTTAACAAAAATCTGATTCATACAAGCATTCTTAATAGAACACTGTTCTAACATACTCTCCTGTTCTGACAAGCCCACAATTCCTATTTCTGTCACCTGTCTTAGTTTCAGCTGGGACAGAATTGTTTTCTTCAGAGTGTCTCATATGATGATGCTATGCTTTGGTTCTAGAAGAAAAACAATGTTGATAACACACTCATGTTTATAGTTGCTGCTAAGCAGTGTTGTACAGAGTCAAGGCCACTCACTCACGATGGGCCCAAAAAAGCTAGGAGGGAACAGAATTAGGACAGCTGACTTAAATTAGCCAAATGAATATTCCATACCATATGACATCATGTGGAAGGAGATTTGAAGAAGGTGGGAGTTCATCACTTTCTTCTGCTGCTCAGGGGAGGTAGCTGGTCATTAATCAGTGGGTGTGTGCATGCATATATATATAACAAGTGATGCACAAGCAATTGCTCGCCACCGGCTGACCCATAATATATATATTAGTCATAACTATTATCCTTTTCCTTTTCTCTGTCTTAGTTAGTAGTTTCATCTCAACCCACAAATCTCTCCCCCATCTAACTGGGAAGGATGGGGGGGAGGGGTGTGAATGAACAACTTTGTGGTGCTTAGCCACCTGCTAGGTTAAACCACAACACATTTTCAATAAAAAATAAAATTCAACAAGGCAACATAATAAAACCTGCGTGGACCATGGTCTATGACTTTCTATACCACTGTTAATGGCAGGTAGAAAAACCAAGACAAAACAAAGTTAAAAAAAATAAAAATCAAAGAATGAAAAACAAAAAACAAATATATGATAAACAAACAACAGAAAAGCACACAGCAGATCACAACACAGATATCCTTTAGACCCCAAACATTCTCCCTCCAGAGGGATTATATGTATAGAAAAAAACATTTTGTTACTATCAAAGTTTATCATAAGCATGCATGTCAAGACACTTATGTGTGTATGTATTCAAGAACAGTTTCTTCAGATATTCTAAGCGTTAACTAATTACACTAAACAGAACAATATGAATTTTAAACTCCTACCATTCCATCATAACGGTCTCCAGGTCTGCCCCTTCGGTCATAAGACATAAGATCTCTAAAATGATAGAAGCAGCAGCACAGAACTCATGTTATAAATTAGGCTATATATTCCCATTCAAACATTGATTTTCATTACTTGCACATAACTCAGTTTCTGATTGCTTTAGCCAAGTTTCAAATGACATAAACTAAAGTTACAGAAATATTGACTATAGTCCTGATAGACTGTTATATTACAGAAATAATTTAATTCAAATTTCTCTAGTGTGATACACACTCAATCCTGCACAATCACTATCAGCGTGGAATTGTGAAACAAGTCCTGCAAACATTAATGTAATTCAGAAAATTATACTCAACTTGAGTTTTATAGAATGCATTTATACAACAACTCACCCGCCACGAGGAGGTGGAGGAGGAGGAAGAGGAAGATTACGAGCTCTGCTGCCACCTCTGCCACCACGACCTGGTGGAGGTGGTGGAGGCCCTCTGCGAGGGCTCATATCATCGTAATCTCTTCTTGATGGAGGAATAGGCCGCCCACCTCGATTGGGAGGCATTCGATCAAAGCCTCCTCTCCCACGCATTGGAAAGCCGACAGGACGTCCCCTTCTATCATCAAACATCATCGTGAAGCCACCATAGTCATATGTTTCATCATAGAAATTGGGATCATAAGGCTGGGCTCGTCCTTTAATTGGAGACTAAGATAAACAAACACACACACACACACACACACACCAGTTACCACTGACTGTTACATTTCCACATTCTGAATAAATTATTGATTTCATAATGCTGAAAAGAAAGTCAAGGACAGTAATACGCTTTCTGACATGGAGAATTATGAGAGAGAAACTGTTAATGATAGGTGGCCCTCCCTACCGCATCAATTTTGAATTTCTTCTTTTAATGATCATAGCTAACAGTCCATCAGTATCAAAAATTGCTTCCGTCTTCCACAATAATAGAAACATAGAATCATGGAATTACTCAGGTTGGAAAAGACCTTACAGATCATTAAGTCCAACCACAACGTAACCATACTACCCTAACTCTAACAACCCTCTGCTAAATCACGTCCCTGAGCACCACATCCAAATGGTTTTTAAACACATCCAGGGATGGTGACTCAACCACCTCCCTGGGGAGCCTATTCTAGTGCTTAACAACCCTTTCTGTAAAGAAGTTCTTCCTGATATCCAACCCAAACACCCTGGCGCAACTTCAGGCTGTTTCCCCTCGTCCTGCCACCAGGGAAAAGAGACCAACCCCACTCCCACTGCAATCACCTTTCAGGTACTGGAAGAGAGCAATAAGGTCTCCCCTCAGCCTCCTCTTTCCCAGACTAAACAGCCCCAATTCCTTCAGTCGCTCCTAGTAGGGCATATTCTCCAAGCCCTCCACAAGCCTTGTTGCCCTTCTCTGAACCTGCTCCAGCACCCTCCATGTTCTTTCTGTACTGAGGTGCCCCAAACTGAACACAGTACTCAAGGTGAGGCCTCACCAGTGCCATGTACAAGGGCAGGACTACTTCCCTAGTCCTGCTCACCACACCATTCCTGATACAAGCCAAGATGCTATTGGCCTTCTTGGCCACCTGGGCACACTGCTGACTCATATTCAGCCAACTGTCCATCAGTACAAGATAGATAGACCCCCCAATAGATCTCAAATGTAAGAAACTGGAATAATTTTAGAATATGCTAACAGTCCAACGCTTTATTTGTTATTGAAGAAAAGGTACTTAATTAAAAATAGAAATGAAAAGATACAATTTTTCACCCTGACTTCAACAAACACTAATGTAAGAATAAAATAAGGTGTTACCTCAGAGATAAGATCCAAAATAATCTTGATACATTCCACAACTCTATCAGGTTTTCCACCAATAAGTACCACTCTATCAGTGGAATGAGGACAACACTCTTGGAAGAGCTTAATGGTGGTCTGAGTATTCTGTTAAAGAAAAAACAAGATCTTCAAACAGAAGTATAGAAGTTCTTTAAACAATTTTGTGAACATTAAAAAAAAAAAAAGATTGGAAGTTTAAAAACTTTTAGTTATGACTCATATAAACCGTCACTTAATTGAATATTAGCAAAAGAATCACATACCTATTGTAAGCTTACAGGTTTAGAACCTTCACATATAATAAAAACACACTTTGGACACAGAACAGTGACACTGTCAGAATTATCATAGAATGGCTTAGGTTGGAGGGGACCTTACATCTAGTTATCTTACTGCCCTCAATCCACAAACGGACTGCAGGTTACACCTGAACTGACCTAGAATTGCCTTTAACATAATGCCAGGAAAGGACAGAAAATAACTCTAATTTCATAGAACAAAACCTCATTCCTTCACAAAAGGAAACAATGGTCTTCAAGGAAGTAGAAGTTAAGAACAAAACAAACAAACAAAAAAAAAAAAAAAAAAAAAAAAAAAACAAAAAANAAAAAAAAAAAAAAAAAAAAAAAACAACCAGGAAATCCACCACAAAATAAATATAAAAAAAATCCAAACATCTATTAAATTATCATCGTTAGAATTAGTGGAAATCCATCCATGCTAAACCATTTTGCACATCCAATATCACCAATAGATCTATAGTCTATTGCACAGTTCATTCCAGAAGAAGTAATGAATGCCATTTTAACTTAAAAAAAAAAAAGTATTCTTTGTTTCTAAAAGTTATTCTACTGCAAATATGCTTAGAAGTTTGGTAGGAAATCCGAGGCTCTATCATAAACAGCTATTTTATTTCTGATGGTTTGCAAAAAAAGTTGCAATAAGTTACTCAGCTCAAACATAAAACACTGAAATCATGTATGAAATATGTTCTGAAGGAATTATTGTACAAAAGATATTGTACAAAAGATACTTGTACACTTCGCTTATGAACCCAAAACACTCATTTGTTTACAGAATCAAAACAATCCAAAAAGAACAGGTAACAGTACCTCTCTGAGTTCTTTGATTTTAGCACCCTTGACACCAATGATTCCTCCTGCCAGACTTTGGTGAATTAGAAGCCTTAGTTCACAGTCAAAGTCACTACCTTTGTAGTGTTGATACTGTAAGAAAAATGCATGTATGGAAAGAATAAAATATTAAACACGGGGGAAAAATAAGATTATAATAACACAATTAAAAAAATAGTATTTAAGTTTTTTGTTTGTTTGTTTTTTTACTGCAAATATCATAGCATGGACTTGTTCAACTGTATTTGCAATTATAAAAATCACATTGATTTAGGCACTTTACCTCAACAGGAGGTGATGTCAAGTTAGTTTTCCATATTATATATATTTATTTATTTTTACATTTGTATAAAACTTTCATAAGATATCAAATAGTACAACAAACTTGCTTACAAAGTCAAGACAATGGAAATTACAGTACAACTACTTGAAACTGGAAGCTGAACAAGTCAGGAGACAAGTGTTTTGAAGGAGAAGATGCTGTTCTAAATATTAATTTTGTAAGAAACTGTCTTTATCCTCTGTCAACTCCCCCCCCAAAACGACAACGCAGTTTGAGTTCTATAGGCCTTTAAAAAAAAAAGAAAAACTTAATATAAATATAATGCAACTATCACACAATCATCTAGAATAATTTCACTTTAAAATCTAATCTTATACCTCTGAAGAAACAAACCTAAGAGACATACCTCTTCTAACGTAGGGATAATCTTCTTCAGTATTTCTCCAATTGTCTCTGTATCTGCACTTATACTCAAGATGCTGTCAGAAGTCAGTGTTAGAAAACACGGAGGTATAAAAAAAAGTAGTAGCAATGAATGTCATATTCATAATTATATATGAAATTCTAACAAGACTTAACTATATAGAAGAACATACAATTAATATTCCCCATCTAGAGTAAACCTGCTCACTGAATTTACAACACATGCATCTTGGTTTATGCTCATTATATATTCATGATAAATATAAGAATAGGTAGGTCTTGCTGTGAGTATGCAAGAAAGAGCAAGCGAGAACTTTCAGGAGGGCTCGGATTAAATGGGCAAGAAATCCACACAGAACTGAAGCAGAAGTGATTACCCATGTTCCTCATCATCACTAATTTAGGATATCCTTTATATTACATTGTTAAAAGTGGCACACAATTCTTGTAGGAAAAAAATGTAGATGCAAGTGGTCAATGCTACATCTAGAGTGAGATTGAGACCAGTGAGAAATTAGATTATTAACGGGCTCTGCAATAACAGAAATGCAAATAAAAGACAAAACAAAGAAATTTAAAAAAAAAAGAAAAAACACCTTCAAAATAAAAATGGAACACAAACAAGAAGTGAAGGAAAGTGAACCAGTTATTTAATCAGAAATAATTAAAAACAGACACTATTGAGAGGAACAAGGTGGGCCACAAAGAACAAGAGACTCTGGAAGCAATTTGATTTATAATACAGTGAATATGCAGCACTTGAAGCTATAATCCTCTCATCAAAATAAAAGCAGTAGATTGTTTAATTAGATTGTTTAAGTCATGTAAAAATTCAGTGACAGAAAGACTTAATGGGTTAGATAATACAGAAAACCTGAAGAAAAATACAAACAAAACAATACACAGTCTATACATGGATACTATTTAATTATATAAATGGCAGGTAATAAAATACATTTATCTGTTTCTAATCAGGCAGCAAGGCATAAACTGTTGGGACATACCGCTCAGGGCCACTGCTGTCTGGGACTGAAACACTTGCATTGTACTGCATTGGTCATGGATGTTCACAGATGTCGGCATTGGGCATGGGTATTCAATCAGAAGTTGTCAAGTATGGTACCCATTTGGCAATGGGCACATTTTTGGGCATAGCCAACCAGGGTTTTCACATGGGCGTTCAGGGGCGGATGGGCCAATGTCACGGTGGGCAATGCAAGGGCAAGACGATCCAGTACATGGGCAACAGAGATATACGGCCAAAACAAAATACAAAGAAAACAACACAAGAAGAGGGAAAAGGGGGAAAAGCAATAAATTTTAATTTAATACAAACTATACTTATTATTCTCCATTAATTAAACAAGCTTAAGTTATTCTGAAGATTACCATAACAAATCGCTACAGTGACCAGCTTAACAGCATGGATCTTAATGAGTTATTTTTATCTGTCTAAACTACTTTTTACTTTTAACACGAGGTTTCAGTAGCAGGCTGGCTCATGAGGGTAGACACAAAACTTGTTGAGCTCCATATTACTAAAACATTGGACAAATTGGGAAAGC
This sequence comes from Syrmaticus mikado, assembly GCA_003435085.1. Lineage (NCBI taxonomy): Eukaryota > Metazoa > Chordata > Aves > Galliformes > Phasianidae > Syrmaticus > Syrmaticus mikado. The sequence continues at coordinate 33,934 of QGNR01000267.1, forward strand.
AAGCATTCTAGACCAATTTAAGTTATATTGACTTATATGATGTGTTTATTTACTTAAAAGCAATTAAACAAAAACATTAGCTGACAAAGTCAGTGAGTGTACGAATGATCCCTGACCATTAAAACTTAATTTTCAATACTAGTCACTATACGTCATGAACTTAGTTGGAACTGATTCTGCAATGATATATTACCAAATATTGTGTTTAATACAGTCTTGCTTGAAAAAACTGTCAAATGTTATTAACATATTAATACTGAGCATCTCTCTAATCATGAGTCATTCCACTACAAAAATTGAATAGATGAGCCATGACCACTTAAAAATACTTCAGTGTAAAGTGTTTCTTTATTGTTCTATACCCACACTTAAATCATGCAACCTTAACATTCATGCTTTTGTGCATCATGTCCAAACTATTTAATAGCAACAGATGGACCATTATTTTTCCCCTCCCCTAAAAGAAATTAAAGCATTGTCTATCACTGAGTTAAGCCAGCCACTTGTAATGGCTTTCAATAGTATTACTCACACATATGCAAAACGGTACAGTTAAGGGTTTTAATCTTTGCCAATATTTGTAATTAAATATATTAATTCAACTGAAGCGCATAACGTAGAGAAAACCAGACTGAAAGCAAAGTAGTTTAATATAAACCTACCATCCTACATGACTCAAGCAGGAATTTAATTACAATACAAACTGAAAAGCTTGTTATCTCCTCTAACAATCATAAACAGCTTATAATTAGCTTATTGATGACTAGAGTTAAATTTATAAATTTATAGAAATGTACACAATCAAGTTTCCTATGTAGTGCTCTCAAAGAACCGGTGCTAAATCAATTCAAAATTCATACTCACATCTGTACGAAGTGCCTTAATATTTTTGCCACCTTTTCCAATCACTGCTCCAGCATTCTGTAAAGTAGTTTTCAGAAGAAATGTTATGCTAGCACTGCATAGTTTTCAGTTCAAAAACATATTCTAAGAACAAACTATTTCTGCATTACCTTGTGGGATAGGATTTATTTTACTTTTGAAAGGTTCAAATTAAATTGAAACATACTAATGTGGCTCAGGGTTGGTGTTTTGTTTTGTTTTGTTTTTTTTTCCCTTTGGAAGCATGTTTGCAAATTTCACATTTGCACTCTGAATGTTTGATTATTTCAAACATTACCTCTGGCTTATACCTATGTAACTCAACATACCACTCAGATAGACACAGTCTAAAGAAGGTAAAGCCAATACAAACAATTGTTCATCTCCAATTGCTAAAGTCAACAGGAATAAACCAGCAGATATTCAAGGATACTTGAAAAACTACAATTGTGACTGAGCTGCTTCAAGAACTACACACAAAATTATTGCTTTTATTACACAGTTCATACACAATGCTAACAGCACACACACATTTTGCAGCACTCCATGCAACTTGACTAATCAGCATAAATGCTACGCACAGTTAAGATAACATTTCCCCACTCCAACACAAAAGACTGAGTTACTTCAGACCATGCAAACATTTGTAACGACTGAAAACACTAGAATAGATTAATAAATAGCAACTTCACTGTTATAATTTATACTATCCAATGAAGCAATTGCAATCCCTAGAGCATCGATCTTGTTTTTTCTTCCTGTTGATACATACATATTTAGTAAAACTAAGAAAACTACTAAAATTTAGACAAAAGTCCTCACCTTGCCTCTCATATCTGATTTACAATCATTAGCTGATCCTTCTCTAAACTGCTTGCTTTCTGAAGACCAACTAAACAGCCACTCCCCTCAAAAACAAGGGCTGTCCCTTTAACAATGAGGATAATTCAATTGCAATATCCTTCTACTATCATTACAGAATCACAGTACCGTAGGGCTTGGAAGGAACCTCTGGAGTAGTTTGCAGAAGACAGCATCCAGGTGGGTTTTGAACACCTCCAAAGGAGACACCACCACTCTGGGCAGCTTGTTCCAGTGCTCTGTCACACACTCAAATAAGTTTTTCCTCATGTTCAGGTTGAACTTCTTGTGTTCCAGTTTGTGACCGTTGCCCCCCGTCCTGTCACTAGGCACCACTAAAAAGAGCCTAACCCCACCCTCCCTTTAGCTATTTATAAGCATTGATAAGATTCCCCCTTGGCCTTCTTTCCTCTTGGATAAATAGTTCAAGAGATTAGGAATTGGCTGGATGGTCGCAGCCAAAGGGTTGTGATCAATGGTTCTGTGTCAGGGTGGAGGCTGGTCACAAGCGGTGTCCCTCAGGGGTCGGTCTTGGGACTGGTGCTCTTCAACATCTTCATCAATGACATAGATGATGGCATTGAGTGCACCCTCAGCAAGATTGCTTGGTGTCATCTGCAGAGCGGTGCAGTCGATACATTGGGAGGAAGGGAAGCCATCCAGAGGGACCTGGACAGGCTGGAGAAGTGGGCCCATGGAAACCTAATGAGGTTCAACAAGGCCAAGTACAGGGTGGTGCACTTGGGTCGGGGCAATCCCAGGTATTTATACAAGCTGGGGGAAGATCTCCTTGAGAGCAGCCCTGCAGAGAAGGACTTGGGGGTCCTGGTGGACAAGAAGCTGGACATGAACCAGCAGCGTGCGCTTGCAGCCCAGAAGGCCAACTGTGTTCTGGGCTGCATTAAAAAAGGGGTGGCCAGCAGGGAGAGGGAGGTGATTGTCATGCCCTCTACTAGGCTCTTGTGAGGCCCCGTCTGGAGTACTGCGTCCAGGCCTGGGGCCCCCAGTACAGGAAGGACATGGAGCTCTTGGAGCGGGTCCAGAGGAGGGCCACTAAGATGATCAGAGGGCTGGAGCACCTCTCCTATGAGCAAAGGTTGAGGGAACTGGGCTTGTTTAGCTTGGAGAAGAAAAAGCTCTGGGGAGACCTCACTGTGGTTCTCCAGTACTTGAAGGGAGCGTATAAACAGGAAGGGGAACAGCTGTTTACAAGGGTGGATAGTGATAGGACAAGGGGGAATGGTTTTAAACTGAGACAGGGGAGGTTTAGGTTAGATATTAGGAGGACGTTTTTCCACTCAGAGGGTGGTGACGCACTGGAACAGGTTGCCCAAGGAGGTTGTGGATGCCCCATCCCTGGAGGCATTCAAGACCAGGCTGGATATGGCTCTGGGCAGCCTGGTCTAGTGGTTGGCAACCCTGCACATAGCCGGGGGGTTGAAACTCGATGATCATTATCGTCCTTTTCAACCCAGGCCNTGGTCGCAGCCAAAGGGTTGTGATCAATGGTTCTGTGTCAGGGTGGAGGCTGGTCACAAGCGGTGTCCCTCAGGGGTCGGTCTTGGGACTGGTGCTCTTCAACATCTTCATCAATGACATAGATGATGGCATTGAGTGCACCCTCAGCAAGATTGCTTGGTGTCATCTGCAGAGCGGTGCAGTCGATACATTGGGAGGAAGGGAAGCCATCCAGAGGGACCTGGACAGGCTGGAGAAGTGGGCCCATGGAAACCTAATGAGGTTCAACAAGGCCAAGTACAGGGTGGTGCACTTGGGTCGGGGCAATCCCAGGTATTTATACAAGCTGGGGGAAGATCTCCTTGAGAGCAGCCCTGCAGAGAAGGACTTGGGGGTCCTGGTGGACAAGAAGCTGGACATGAACCAGCAGCGTGCGCTTGCAGCCCAGAAGGCCAACTGTGTTCTGGGCTGCATTAAAAAAGGGGTGGCCAGCAGGGAGAGGGAGGTGATTGTCATGCCCTCTACTAGGCTCTTGTGAGGCCCCGTCTGGAGTACTGCGTCCAGGCCTGGGGCCCCCAGTACAGGAAGGACATGGAGCTCTTGGAGCGGGTCCAGAGGAGGGCCACTAAGATGATCAGAGGGCTGGAGCACCTCTCCTATGAGCAAAGGTTGAGGGAACTGGGCTTGTTTAGCTTGGAGAAGAAAAAGCTCTGGGGAGACCTCACTGTGGTTCTCCAGTACTTGAAGGGAGCGTATAAACAGGAAGGGGAACAGCTGTTTACAAGGGTGGATAGTGATAGGACAAGGGGGAATGGTTTTAAACTGAGACAGGGGAGGTTTAGGTTAGATATTAGGAGGACGTTTTTCCACTCAGAGGGTGGTGACGCACTGGAACAGGTTGCCCAAGGAGGTTGTGGATGCCCCATCCCTGGAGGCATTCAAGACCAGGCTGGATATGGCTCTGGGCAGCCTGGTCTAGTGGTTGGCAACCCTGCACATAGCCGGGGGGTTGAAACTCGATGATCATTATCGTCCTTTTCAACCCAGGCCATTCTATGTCAGTTTTTAAACATACACAGCCATTATGTTGGTTCCTTTCCTCATGAGTGATGCTCCAGGCTTCTAATCATTTTTGCCACCCTCTGCTGGACTCTCTTCAGTAATTCCCTGTCTTTCTTGAACTAAGGAGCCCAGAACTAGACACAGTATTCCAGATGTGGTCTCATCAGGTCAAAATAGAAGTGGGAGGTAACCTCCCTCAATTTGCTGGCCCCGCTTTTTAAAATGCACTCCAGGATATCATTGGCCTTCTTGGCCACAAGGGCACACTGCCAGCTCATGGCCAATCTTTTGTGCACCAGGATCCCTAGATCCTTCTCCTCAGAGCCCCTTTCCAGTAGGTCAGCCCCTACCCGAGACACATCCAACCTGAGGCCCTCAGTCCAGAACAGCTAGTGATAATTATTCCTGCCTCCTGTTGCCACGCCATCATGGTAGCAGCTCTTCCTCACTGAGCCAAGCACACCAACAGGCACCCACTCATTAATCAGCAACAACCAGAACAGCCAAATAAGCCAGAAATAACTCCTTTTTACTCAGTGCAGTCCAAGCAAGCCAAAAGGTTGGACATTCATGCCCTAACCAGTACTGATGCACGCAGTTTTTCTTCCCCATGTGTAGGACTCTACACTTGCCCTTGTTGAACCTCATTAAAATCCCCTTCTGTCCAACTCTCCAGCCTGTCCAGGTCTTGCTGAATGGCAGCACAGCCTCCTGGTGTGCACACTTACAAATATTCCTAATAAGTTATTTTATATTAAATAAAGCACATATTCTTTCTAAACATACACCACAAAATACACTTTGTCACCACTGTCTTAAGCAATGCTATAGAAAAGATCATAGTAATACTGAAAAGAAAAAAAAAAAACCACAACATACTTTGCTTTGAAGCAGGATGCGTAACTCAACCATCTCATCTGTATTCCGAGATCTTTTGAAGGCCTGTTCTTCTTCCATATCTTCTGCAGGACGTTTGCCTGTAGACAGGTCCATGGGAAGAAAACACAAACATACACTTAACTTTCTAAGTCACAATTAAATGGAATATGCATCAAGCTTATGCACTGTATTCATAATGAAGCATTTCTTCCTATTAGCCCAACACTAACTTTGGTATCTATACAGATAGAAACTTTTTTTTTTTTTTTTAAATTTCATCAACCTACTGAAGACCCATTCAAATCTATGAACTACAGCTGAAATGAGTACCTTGCAGACTTTAAGATAAACTCAGACCACTTCATTTAAAGAAGTACTGCATCACATATCTAGCATTTATTTTAAAATTCACAATTGTGGAAAACTCAAAGCAAAACAGCTCAAAAGCAGTTCACCCAACACTGTAATATTGATAGAATAGGAGTTTTTAAAACAGTTTTGAAAAACTGGTATGAATCAACCCATTGCTAATGCCCTAACTTCTTCACTTAAGATATTTACATTATATATATACATGCACATTCCTGCAATGTTAGCAACCGCAATAAATATGGTAATAGAATATTTGCCTATCAAATATTTTTAAACCCTTAGTTATAGAGGTTTAATTACATTTGTCACGTCGAAAACATCCCCAAAGGAAAAGTACATTTTCATGACACAAAAACCATGCATAGCTATATTGGATACTTAAAAATATAAGATTAAATGCAAAAGCACTGCTAAAAGAAACATATTTAATACAGTTAAAGCATTAAAAAATAACAAGAATCACTGAAATTTAAAAAGGTTCTCTCAAAATAAATAAATAAATAAATAAATAGCCCTTTAAAAATTTACCATTTGCCTCTGTGTTGGTAAAGGTCTCCTCCTGTTGTTCAGTCTCCATTATCTTTTATTCTTAGGTGGGCAGATAAAACCTGTTGTAGAATAATTAAAAAAAATAAAACCACACTTTTGGGAAAAAATAAACCATACACTGTACTAAAGGGGGAAAAGCAAATAAACAAAAAGAGATGCTTACTTTCAGAACTTACTGATTTTATATATGCTTGTAGAGCAAAACTCAAGTGTTCTGGACAGGATCAATACCCAACAGCCTACTGCTTCAAAAGCCTATAAAAACAGCATACGTCAGTCACGGCACTGTTTGCTTACAGCTCTGTTTCTTACTACAACAAAATGCAGGGGTTTGACCTGAGTTTTCGCTGCAAAGCTTTTCTTTTTAAGTGAAGAAAACATAACAAGGTAAAATACATCACTAAGAGGAGAAATAGTCACATCTGTAAACAGTTACAATCTGGACATGCTCAGTTTTCAAACATTGGCTAGTTTTAAGCAATAATGTTTACTGATAATAACTTACAAACATTTGAAGTGAACAAGTATCCAGTTCCTACTTTTAATAGGTTATATATCATGCCTCAGAATTCCTAAGAGACACTAAATATCAATTTGCTCCTATTGTTAAGTTCTAAACAATTTAGACTGGAGAGTACAGAATTAATTTTATAAGCTCTCCATCAACTTACCAGCAGGCATTCTATCATGTCTTCTACCTAAGTGTAACAGATGAACAAGAGAAGTTACGCAATCCGCACTAAAAAAAACACTCTAGTAAAAAATACCACAACGTAGTTACACGTAATCCTCTGCAAACATGCACCAAGAATCTAAAAGCAGCTAAACCTTTTTTATTTTGTGAAAGTTATCTCGTTTGTAATCTATTTTTGATAAAGTGGCTACTAAAGAAGAAAGATGTCACCAGCGTCCTCAGACATAACAAAAGAAAAAGCCGGAGGACGCCCGTGTGTCTCTACTCCCACTCCCTTCGGGACAAACTGCCTTCCCCGGACATCCCCTCCCCTTCTGCAGTCCAACCGCAAACCGCGCCATTGGCCATTTCACTGTCTATTCGGGGCAACGTTCGCCTTTACCTTTCGCACCACGTTGCCACAGAACACTCAGAAGCCCATCTTGCTCCTAGGTAGGGGGAGAGGCGGCATTACATAAACCCCCGCAGCCTTGAACCAGTGGCGGGGACCAGCAAAAATGGCGACTACTGTAATGGCGCCTATTTGCTACTAGGCGGAGCCAGGACCGATAAACCATCACCACGCGGTCACAAGATTTCAATCGCTCTGCCTAGAGATACAAAGGAGTCACCCAGCGACCCAAGGCCTACAGAACTCAACGGTCCCATCACGAGAGGCTCCACCACCGCCGCGATCGCTCCCGAAGGAAGCCAATCCCGCCACAGAGTCTTCCTTAACCGGCCTCACACAGCCATTTCCCTACAAGCCGCAAACGAGAGCGCACTCCCTCCTCTTCCCATCTGCTCACCATGATACCCAACAACTAGTTCTAGGCGCAGAGCTACGCAGAGTATGCGCAAAAAGGCGACGGCCGTTCCCCTGGCCTTAGTGCACACCTACTAGTGTTACTGGTCTCCATTTCAGTATTGCTCTGAGTACCTACACCATGGCCACTGAGGCACATCAGTTGCCTGTAGAAATCACAGATCACCCTTCTCGCCCTTTCCTCGGGATAACTGGAGCCATTTGGGGCAAGTTACACCAAGCCACTCCACACTTACTAAAGACACGTTACTCTCAGCTTCTTCCTTCATGCAGACCCACCCAAATCCACGTCCAAGCCAGCAAAGAATAGCACTACCTTGCCGCTATCCACAGAAATCCTAGGACTAGGCAGCGGCTCAGACCTCCCATGTTGTTGTCACACAGCAGAGCTAAGAGGTGAGCGATCACAACCCCACTGCACACAGCCGTACCTAGATCAAAAGCTCCTACCCTCCAAATACCCGCAAACACCCCTCCACCCCATCTACGTGCAGCCTCACCTACCTGCACCCATCGTGTACGTGAAAAGAAAACACTACCAAACGCCTAAACGAGTCTCTTGCCCTCATCGGTGGGGCCCTCTGCAGTCCCATTGGGTAAGACAACTGCCCATCAGGCCGGAGGCTGGCCTCCACTTCGCCCCGCCCTCCGTGTGAAACTCAACGTCCCAGGCCTGAGTATCATGAGGAAATTAGTATGCTTCACTCCGCACTGCTGCAGCGTGCCTAGGTAATGTTTTTTTTTTGTTTTACTTGACTGACAGGAGCCGTGATAACAGCGATAGCGATTTCAGCCGTGGGGGAAAAAAAAATGGTGTCTGTGAAAATTCTGCCTTGTGCTCGTTCCCTAGCGCCAAGGGGCGGGACTATCTTTCTTGCGATAGTTTAAAGGCACGTGGAGCTGCATAGCTCCTATCGGCTGCTAGGATGCGTGGGCTTCTGGAGGAGTGGGATTGGGTGTCTCAAAAACGACTGATAGATCTGTTTGATGATTACAGGATTTAGTCTTTTTTTTTTTGCAATCTAATGGTCTTGTGTTAATTGTATAGGATATTGATGTAAGGCATCTATAACAATTGAAGAGTTGTTTTAACTAAATAATGTGTGTCAACTTACAGATTGTATATTACAAAATATTCAAATCAAGGTTCCTTCTAAAGGGCTGTTGAAAACTATCGTGCCTTTTTTCTCTCAAGGATGATAGTAGAGAAGTAAGAGAATTAGATGTATTAGGAGATAAGGACTTGAAAGCTTGTTTCTCACAGAGCTAACATTAAAATATTTTCTTAAAACACTAGTTTTCAAATACTCATCATTTTCATTCTACAAAATCTTTAATGTTCTTGAATGGTGATCTAGGGTAGGAGACTTTATTAATAAACGACTAACAAAGAACAAATCAACTTGTTTTTATGCTTTTTCAAGGATGATTACTTGATTTTTAAAAGGTCAGTACAAGACACTGCCAGTCTTGCCTTGGAGCCAGGATCCACCCTTTCCAAATATCATTTAAGGATAGGTAGCGGAGATGCAAGCATGTCACTGGGAGATACATGCCTATCTGAGAAGTTTACAGACCTTCCAAAGGTAAGCAGGTTCTTTCTCTTATTTCTATGCCTACTGCTCTTGCATCTAAGTAGATCCTCACTTGCTGTAGCCTATGACCTTGCTGCTCTGCTATTTTGTTACGCTTTAGATAGTGTTACAGTATGTTTGGAATTAAGAGCTATGTACTTAAAAAAAAAAAAATTAAACTAACAGAAATACCCAAAGCTCTCAAAATACTACTAACAGAATGATTGTAGCATATAGTGGTTCTAATTTTTGGTATATTTAATTATGGTTAATTGTTTTGAACCCACAGCCAACTTCTAATGTTTACTAGTCTAATCTTCTCTTAATGTATTCAAATACTTGTTGTGTTACAATTAAGTTGTAGGTTTGAAATTATGTTGGCCTTAATTGTGGGTTTTTTTAGAATGTATTTAAGAAAACAAGCTGAATAACACTTAATATATTTTGCAGGAGCTCTGAAGTAATTCTCAAATGGAAATATGCACTTTGTGTATAGAGTATCAAACTATTTACTCTTTTAGTTCTTCGCTGAAAATGTAAAACTAGTAACTAAAAGTATTTCAATTGGACTGTTAACATCTTACATACTAGCCTTCTCATCTAAATAGCAGTTGTTAGACCACAGGAAACTTTCCTAGAAGGCTCTCATCACATTTTTTCTCCCCATCAACACTTCAGACATTGTTTGAGACTCCAAGTACCCTAAAGAAAGCAAGAAAACTTGTTAAGCAAGATAAAAAAAGGGAGGTAGACAAAGGGCTTTGTAAAGCATGAGCCTTTCTATGCTTCATTTTAAATAGGTAATAAATAGATGACTTCCTGTTTCTTCTTTTTTCTCCTTTAAAGAAAGCATGAACAAACAACAACCCTGTAAGTAATAGCATAATCAACAAATATACCGAGTGGTGTGGTTAGGCTGCTATCTATAGATCACATAGCTAGAAAAAACTATCACATTAGAAAGGAATAATCAGAAATAAATTAAAACACCCACTCATACCCCAGGCATGCAGAAACACCCCAAAAAGAGCAACCTCCAGGAAGAGATCCTTCCTTAGTGGCAGTCAGCCCTTAAATGGAGTCTAGGAGAGGTAGAGCCAGGCTCTACCCCTTGCAGTCACACAGGTGAATTACCTTCACGTGTGCTCCATGGCTGACTCGATGCTTGCATCACATGATTAATCAGTGGTTCAGGCCATGACTCAACAGTTCACCTTCACAGTGTGAACAAGTCATTGAGTTAACTAGAGAGTGAGCTTTCCCTAATACAGCAATCCAACACATCACAAAACTTACACAATTTCCTGTCGCAAAGTACGTTGACACAATTTAAGATTAGTGATGATTGGTGTATGGTGAGAGTTCGTGCTCTTTCATGGGCCAATGCTCGATGGTGTTACTGGAGGCACGTAGTCGGGAGGTGCAGGTCCATCCTATGCTCCATCAGTCCCATGTAGACCATCACCAGGTGTTGCACATGATCTCACAGCAACACTGGAATGCTTTGATAGCATTTTGATCCTTCTGGTGATCCTAGAGGCTCAAAGACTCACGGGGAGTAATAAAAATGTTTCAGGGGTACCAGGAGGGGAAGGTCTGCCCTCCAGGGCAAGATACAGGCCGTATTTCCATCCTGGGTCAACACTTAAGCCTGTACTGGGGCATGCCCCAACCACCTGTACCATACCTTTTCGGCCAGATATCTGAGGCTGCATAACTATATCAGGCACCAAAGGGGGGGTGTCCTGATCTGCCATAGGGACATGATGGGGGTCCCTTTAGCAATGAAGATCGGAGTGTTGATCACAATATCAGTAGGCCATGTACCTATTACCGGAGGGACTACCAAGCCTCCCAACCTCCAACAATCTCCCCCAAGGTGCAAGTAGGCCACACCACTTGGGTCCTACCTGCACCTTCCAAGGCCATTTTATTCTATGGGTACCTGGATCTAAATTCTCAGGGACAGGGAGCAGAAGATTATTTTCATTACCAATCTGGGGTCTTACCTAATGATCAGTGCCCATAATTTGGAACCTAAGCAGAGAAGCCCACGTTGTCTGTAGCATTTTCAGGGCACTGGATCTGCCATCTCGAGGTCTTCCAGGGGTCCTGCAGGGTTTCATACAGTCTTTTCATCCACCCCTGCAGGGACTGGGAGTCTGTCTTCAGGGCAGCCTTAAGAATACCATTATAACGTTCAATGAGACCTGCCCCTGTTGGATTATATGGCAGGTGGAATCGCCATTCGATGTTGTTTTCTTCTGCCCAGCGCTGTATCATTGCACCAGTAAAATGGGTCCCTTGGTCACTCTCGATGACTTGAGGTGTCCTGTAGGCAGACATCAGTTTAGCGAGTGCCTTGAAGGTATATGCCTGGTCTGCTTTCCGTACTGGATAGGTCTGCAGCAGCCCACTAGCAGTGTCGACGCAGGTCAGGGCATATCTCGCCCCCTCAGACCAAGGAAGGGGCTCAATGTAATCGACCTGCCATTGCTGGAGAGGACTGTGTCCTCTAGCAAGATGGGCTGTTGTTTCCGGCCATGATCTTGGTATCATCTTGGAGCAAGCATCACAGTCTCAGCGTGCCTGGACAATGTCAGGTAGCTGTATGGGCAGCCCCCATGCTTTAGCAGCTGCCCACATTGTCTTTTGTCCCGCATGCCGTAGCTTCTGATGTAACCAACGGGCGATGTTCTCAGATGGTGAATTCTCAATCCAT
>QGNR01000268.1:32747-46229 GCA_003435085.1 Syrmaticus mikado
TTTATTTTATTTTATTTTATTTTTATTTTATTTTGCAGAAATAGCAGATTTTGATGAAAGGAAGCGACCTTTTTTTTTCTTTTTTGTCAAAATAGCGACCATTTTTTCCCCAGAATTTTGGTGCTTCGCGTTTTTGCAGACGTTATTTTTTGCAGAAACTGTGATTATTTTTTGTTCTTTTGGGAAATAAAGTGCGTTGGATCGGTTGGTTTTATTTTTTCAGCCCAGAAAGGGACTCTTAAAGAATAAAAATTGACCAAAGTGGGGGAAAATAGGAGAATTTTGCCACTCCGGGTCGATCCCACAAAAAATAACGAATTTTAGTGGTTTTCTATTTCACAACAGAAATCTTTTTTTTCACTTTTTAGGGACGATCGAGGGAGGAATTTACATCCACTACGACTTCACAGTTTCCAACGTAAGTTCACATCGTTTGCATTTTGATGAATTAAAAGGGGGAAAAAAGGAAATAAAAGGAATTTATCAGATGAATTTTGGAAGTGAAAATAAAAATTAAAAAAAAAAATGTAGAAGATGGTATAAAAATGATTTTTATGATGTGATTTAATTAATTCATCCTGTAACCAATGTGGTTTCCCCACCTTCCCCTTCTATGTGTATAAATACAAATACATAAATTTATGTGTATAAATATAAATATATAAAAAATATATATAAAAATATAAAAATATAAAAACGTAAAGATATGTAAATATGTAAATATATATATATATATATATATTTAAGTATACTATGATGTGATTTAATTAATTCCTCCTGTAACCAATTTGGGTTCCCCACATTACCCTTCTATGTGTATAAATACAAATATATATGTATAAATATGCAAATATGCAAATGTATAAATATATTTATATATAAATATATAAATATAAATACAATACTCCATAACAAATACTATGATGTGATTTAATTACTTAATCCTGTAACCAATTTGGGTTCCCCACCTTTCCCTTCTATGTATGTTTAAGTACGAATATGTAAATATGTAAATATAAAAATATAAACATATAAAATATAAAAATATAAAAATTTATAAATATATAAATATAAATACACTACTCCATAACAAATACTGTGATGTGATTTAATTAATTAATCTTGTAACCAATTTGGATTCCCCCCCTTCACCTTTCTATATGTATATAATTATAAATATACAAATATATATGTATATATGTATAAATATAAATATAAAGATAAAGATATAAAGATATAAAGATATAAAGATATAAAGACATAAAGATATAAAGATATTTATGTATACTATGATGTGATTTAATTAATTTATCCTGTAACCAATTTGGGTTCCCCACCTTCCCCTTCTATGTGTATAATTATAAATATATAAATTTATATATATTTATACGTACTATGATGTGATTTAATTAATCAAACCTGTGACCAATTTGGGTTCCCCACCTTCCCCTTATGTATGTATAAATACGAATATGTAAATATGTAAGCATGTAAATACAAAAATATAAACATATATAAATATAAAAATATGTAAATACGTAAACATAAAATTATAAAAATATAAAAATATAAAATTATAAAAATATAAAAATATAAAAATATAAAAATATAAAAATATAAAAATATAAAAATATAAAATATATAAATATAAAAATATAAATATATAAATATAACGAATACTATGATGTGATTTAATTAATTAATCCCGTGACCAATTTGGGTTCCCCACCTTCCCCTTCTATGTGTATAATTATAAATATATAAATTTATATATATTTATACGTACTATGATGTGATTTAATTAATTAATCCTGTGACAAACTTGGATTCCCCACCATCCCCTTATATATGTATAAATACAAATATGTAAACATGTAAATATGTAAATATAAAAATATAAAAATATGTAAATACGTAAACATGTAAATATGTAAATATAAAAATATAAAAATATAAATATAAATACACTACTCCATAACAAATACTATGATGTGATTTAATTAATTCATCCTATAACCAATTTGGGTTCCCCACCTTCCCCTTCTATATATATAATTATAAATATATAAATATATAAATATATATGTATAAATATAAATATATATAAATAAATATATATATATATTTATATATACTATGATGTGATTTAATTAATTAATCCTGTAACCAGTTTGGGTTCCCCACCTTCCCCTTATATATGTATAAATACAAAAATATGTAAACATGTAAATATGTAAATATAAAAATATAAAAATATAAATACACTACTCCATAACAAATACTACGATGTGATTTAATTAATTAATCCCGCGACCAATTTGGGTTCCCTACCTTCCCCTTCTNTTCGGGGGGAAAGAATGAGGAAAAAGTGGGGTCAAGTGGTGGAAAATGGGGAAAGTCAAGGATAGAGTGGAGGAAAAGTGGGTAAAATGGGAGAAAATCGGGAGAAAAATGTTAAAGAATGGGTGAAAATGGAATTCGGGGGGAAAGAATGAGGAAAAAGTGGGGTCAAGTGGTGGAAAATGGGGAAACTCAAGCATACAGTGGAGGAAAATTGGGTAAAATGGAAGAAAATTGGGATGAAAATGTTAAAGAATGGATAAAAATGGAATTGAGTGGGAAAGAATGAGGAAAAAAGTGGGGTAAAATGATGAAAAATGGGGAAATTGAAGCACACAGTGGGGGAAAATTGGGAGAAAATTGGGATGCAAATGTTAAAGAATGGGTGAAAATGGAATTCGGGGGGAAAGAATGAGGAAAAAGTGGGGTCAAGTGGTGATTTTACCCCTTTGAGTTCGTATGTCACCTCCTTTTAACCCATTTTACCCTCTTTTAACCCTCCTTTTACAATTTCTTACCCACTCTTACCTTAACTCACCCTTTGAATGAGGAAAAAGTGGGGTCAAGTGGTGGAAAATGGGGAAAGTCAAGCATAGAGTGGAGGAAAATTGGGTAAAATGGGAGAAAATCGGGAGGAAAATGTTAAAGAATGGGTGAAAATGGAACTGAATGGGAAAGAATGAGAAAAAAAAGTGAGGTAAAATGATGAAAAATGGGGAAATTTAAGCATAGAGTGGAGGAAAATTGGGTAAAATGGGAGAAAATTGGGATGAAAATGTTAAAGAATGGGTGAAAATGGAATTGAGTAGGAAAGAATGAGAAAACAGTGGGGTAAAATGGTGAAAAATGGAGAAACTCAAGTATAGTGTGGGGGAAAATTGGGTGAAAATGGGAGAAAATTGCGAGGAAAATGTTAAAGAATGGATGAAAATGGAATTCGGGGGGAAAAAATGAGGAAAAATTGGGGTCAAGTGGTGTAAACATTTCCCATTATGAAAATGTTCCCATTTTGGGAAGAAAGATCCCACATTTTCAGAAGGATGATTCCCATTTTGGGAAGAAGGATCCAGTTTGAGAAGGAAAAATCCCATTTGAAAACAAGATTCCTATTTTCAAAGTATTCCCATTTTGAGAAGAAAATGTTCCCAATTTGGAAAGGTTTCCATTTTGAAAATATTTACCATTTAGAAAAGGTTTCCATTTTTAAAAGAATCCCATTTTGAGAAGATTCCCATTTTGGGAGGAAAGATATTCCCATTTTGAGAAGGAAAATCCCCATTTTGAAAACGAGGTTCATATTTTTGGATGCCCATTTTGAGAAGAGAAGGTTCCCATTTTGAAAAGGTTCCCATTTTGAGAAAAAAAGATCCCACATTTTGAAAAGGATGATTCCCATTTTGGAAGGAAGGATGTTTCCATTTTGAGAAGCAAAATTCTCATTTTGAAAAGGTTCCCATTTTGAGAAGAAAGATCCTACAATTTTGAGAAGGAAAATTCCCATTTTGAAAAGGTTCCCAATTTGGAAAGGCTCCCATCTTGAAAACATTTTCCATTTTGAAAAGGTTCCCATTTTGAGAAGAAAAATTCCCATTTTAGGAGGGAACCTATTCCCACTTTGAGAAGCAAAGGTTCCCAATTCAGAAAGGTTCCCATTTTGAGAAGAAAGATCCCACATTTTGAAAAGGAAGATTCCCATTTTTGTGAGGAAGGATCCAGTTTGAGAAGGAAAAATCCCATTTGAAAATAAGATTCCTATTTTCAGAAGGAAGATTCCCATTTTGGGAGGAAAGATATTCCCATTTTGAGAAGTAAAGGTTCCCAATTCAGAAAGGTTTCCATTTTGAAAAGGTTTTCATTTTGAGAAAAAAAGATCCCACATTTTGAGAAGAAAAATTCCCATTTTAGGAGGAAAGCTATTCCCATTTTGAGAAGCAAAGGTTCCCAATTCAGAAAGGTTCCCATTTTGAAAAGGTTCCCATTTTGAGAAGAAAGATCCCACATTTTGAAAAGGATGATTCCCATTTTGGAAGGAAGGATGTTCCCATTTTGAGAAGGAAAATCCCCATTTTGAAAACGAGGTTCATATTTTTGGATGCCCATTTTGAGAAGCAAAATTCCCATTTTGAAAAGGTTCCCCATTTGGAAAGACTCCCATCTTGAAAACATTTTCCATTTTGAAAAGGTTCCCATTTTGAGAAGAAAAATTCCCATTTTAGGAGGAAAGCTATTCCCACTTTGAGAAGCAAAGGTTCCCAATTCAGAACGGTTCCCATTTTGAAAAGGTTTCCATTTTGAGAAGAAAGATCCCACATTTTGAAAAGGATGGTTCCCATTTTGAAAAGGTTCCCATTTTGAGAAGAAAGATCCTACGTTTTTGAGAAGGAAAATTCCCATTTTAGGAGGAAAGCTATTCCCATTTTGGAAAGTAAAGGTTCCCAATTCAGAAAGGTTCCCATTTTGAAAAGTTTCCCATTTTGAGAAAAAAAGATCCCACATTTTGAGAAGCAAAATTCTCATTTTGAAAAGGTTCCCATTTTGAGAAGAAAGATCCTACAATTTCGAGAAGGAAAATTCCCATTTTGAAAACAAGATTCGTATTTTCAGAGGGAAGATTCCCATTTTGAGAAGTAAATTCCGAGCTTCTAACACCAGCAGCGTATGAAACACCCGGAAAACATTCTTTATTTTTATTTTTTCACTCTAACGAAGCAAAACGAGGAGAGCCTCGTTAAGATAATTAACCCGAGCTCGTTACGGCCGGCAGGTGGCGCTGATCACGGGGCTGCAGCTGGAGCTGGGCGTTTCCTACACGCTGCGCTGGACGCTGAACTCCAGCACCGGGGAGAGGTTCGACTGCCACCCCGAGAGCGGGGCAACGCGGGAGGCGTGCGAGCTGCGCGGCTGCACGTGGGAGGTGAGCGGACCGCGTGCCTTTCCTCCTTTTATTTTTATTTTATTTTTATTTTATTTTATTTTATTATTTTATTTTATATTTTATTTTGTTTTTATTTTATTTTATTTTATTTTATTTTCATTATTTTATTTTATTTTGTTTTTATTTAATTTTATTTTTATTTTATTTTATTTTATTTTTATTTTATTTTATTATCTTATTTATTTTGTTTTATATTTTATTTTATTTTATTATTTTATTTTATTTTTATTTTGTTTTGTTTTGTTTTTATTTTATTTATTTTATTTTATATTTTATTTTATTTTTATTTTATTTTATTTTGTTTTGTTTTTATTTTATTTTATATTTTATTTTATTTTATATTATATTATATTTTATTTTATTTTTATTTTTTTATTTTATTTTATTTTTTATTTTATATTTTATTTTGTTTTGTTTTATTTTATTTATTTTATATTTTATTTTATTTTATTCTATTCTATTCTATTTTTATTTTATTTTATTTTTATTTTTATTTTATTTTATTTTATTTTATTTTATTTTTTATTTTTTATTTTTTCACTATTTAATTTTTTACTTACTTCTTCTGTTTCCTTCATTCCTTTTTTCATTTTTAATTACATTTTTGTTTATTTTCTTTAATTCATTTTTTTACTTTTTACTTAATTTTTATTTAGTTACATAATGTCTTTTTTTTTTTCTGCTTTTTCATTTAATTTTTATTTCTTCAGTTACTTCGTTCCTTTTATTCGTATTTTTCACTTTTAATTAATCTTTTTAGTTCTCTTTTATTCTTTTCTTCTTTTTTACTTAATTTTTATTTAATTACTTAATTTTTTAAATTCCTTTTTTTCATTTTAAATTACACTTTTATTTAATTATTTTATTTTATTATCTCTTTTTTATTCTTGTTATCTATTTAATTTTTCTTGCTGCTAGAATTAAACATTAAAAAATCACAATTCACTCTTTTCCACCCAAAATGAACATTTTCCAATATAAGAAGCTCAGAATTCTTGTTCTTAAAAGAATTGTAAACATTTAAATCCAGATTCAGTGTTTTCCACCCAAACTCCTCCTGATCCACAAAAAACACGGATCTGGGGATTCCTGTTGCTAAAAAAAATAAAAACTAAGCCACAATTCGTTATTTTCCACCCAAACTCCATCTGATCCGTGAGAATTTTCGAGTTCTTGATGCTGAAATAAACCAATGAATGAAAATCACAATTCACTCTTCTTCACCCAAATTCCTCGTCATCCTCTAAAAATGAGGATTTGGGAATTCTGGGATAAATTCCTCCCATTTCACCCCCCCTTCTCCACTCAAACTCCTCACGATCCACTAAAAATGAGGATTTGGGAATTCTGGGATAAATTCTGATCCTCTGAACGTGAGAATGTTCAAGTTCTTGATGCTGAAATAAACCAATGAATGAAGATCATAATTCACTCTTCTCCACCCAAACTCCTCATGATCCTCTAAAAATGAGAATTTGGGAATTCTGGGATAAATTCTGATCCTCTGAATGTGAGAATTTTCGAGTTCTTGATGCTGAAATAAACCAATGAATGAAGATCGTAATTCACTTTTCTCCACCCAAACTCCTCACGATCCTCTAAAAATGAGAATTTGGGAATTCTGGGATAAATTCTGATATTCTGAACGTGAGAATGTTGAAGTTCTTGATGCTGAAGTAAACCAGTGAATGAAGATCACAATTCACTGTTCTCCACTCAAACTCATGATCCACTAAAAATGAGAATTTGGGAATTCTGGGATCAATTCATCCCATTTCACCTCTCTCCCCCCTCCTCCACCCAAACTCCTCACGATCCTCTAAAGATGAGAATTTGGGAATTCTGGGATGATTTCTGATCCTCTGAACNTTCAAGTTCTTGATGCTGAAATAAACCAATGAATGAAGATCATAATTCACTCTTCTCCACCCAAACTCCTCATGATCCTCTAAAAATGAGAATTTGGGAATTCTGGGATAAATTCTGATCCTCTGAATGTGAGAATTTTCGAGTTCTTGATGCTGAAATAAACCAATGAATGAAGATCGTAATTCACTTTTCTCCACCCAAACTCCTCACGATCCTCTAAAAATGAGAATTTGGGAATTCTGGGATAAATTCTGATATTCTGAACGTGAGAATGTTGAAGTTCTTGATGCTGAAGTAAACCAGTGAATGAAGATCACAATTCACTGTTCTCCACTCAAACTCATGATCCACTAAAAATGAGAATTTGGGAATTCTGGGATCAATTCATCCCATTTCACCTCTCTCCCCCCTCCTCCACCCAAACTCCTCACGATCCTCTAAAGATGAGAATTTGGGAATTCTGGGATGATTTCTGATCCTCTGAACGTGAGAATTTTCGAGTTCTTGATGCTGAAATAAACCAGTGAATGAGAATCACGATTCAGTGTTCTGCACCCAAACTCCATATGATTCTCTAAAAATGAGAATTTGGGAATTCTGGGATGAATTCTGATCCTCTGAACGTGAGAATTTTTAAGTTCTTGATGCTGAAATAAACCAGTGAATGAGAATCACAATTCAGTGTTCTCCACCAAAATTCCTCATGATCCACTAAAAATGAGAATTTGGGAATTCTGGAATAAATTCTGATCCTCTGAACGTGAGAAATTTTGAGTTCTTGATGCTGAAATAAACCAGTGAATGAAAATCACAATTCAGTGTCCTCCACCCAAACTCCTCACGATCCACTAAAAATGAGAATTTGGGAATTCTGGGATAAATTCCTCCCATTTCATAGCCTCCCTCCCCCCTGTTCTCCACCCAAACTCCACATGATCCACTAAAAATGAGAATTTTGGAATTCTGGAATATATTCCTCCCATTTTGTCTCCCTTCCCCCAACAGGAGGACACATCCCTACTGGACATCCCCTACTGCTACTACAGCAGCAGTGACAACAACTACGAGGTGTCGGAGCTGCGTTACACCTCCTGGGGGCTGGAGGCCAACGTCACCCTCAGCACCGCCAGCACTGGGGGCACCCAGAGGTCCACCACCCCCATCGGTACCCTGCGCCTGCAGGTCACCCACCACAGCGACCACCTCCTGCAGTTCAAGGTGTGCTCCCATTGGCATCGCCATTTCAGCGGTGTTGGATTCCAAGGGCGATGCGTTTCCATCAATTTTTGTGTTCTATGGGCAATGAATTTTTGCCAGTTTTGAGTTCTGTGGGCAACTCTTTTCCACCAATAATGGATTCCACTGGTGATGCGTTTCCACCAATTTTTGTGTTCTGTATGTGACATATTTTCACCAACTTTGGGTTCTATGGCAACTCATTTCTCCAATAATGGGTTCCAAGGGTGATGCTTTTCCATCAATTTTTGTGTTCTATGGGCAATGAATTTTCACCAATTTTAGGGTTCTATGAGCAACTCATTTCTCCAGTAACGGATTCTATGGGCAATGTGTTTCCACCAACTTTTGTGTTCTCTGGGTGATGAATTTTCACCATTCTTGGGTTCTGTGGATAACTCATTTCCACCAATAATGGATTCCACTGGCGATGCGTTTCCATCAATTTTTGTGTTCTATGGGCGATGAATTTTCGACAACTTTGGGTTCTATGGCAACTCATTTCCACCAATAATGGGATCCATGGGCGAAGCATTTCCATCAGTCATTGTGTTCTACGGGCAATGATTTTTCACCACTTTTGGGTTCTGTGGGCAACTCATTTCCACCAATAATGGATTCCATGGGCGTTGCGTTTTCATCACTTTTTGTGTTCTATGGGCAGTGAATTTTTGCCAATTTTGGGTTCTATGGGCAACTCATTTCCACCAGTAATGGATTCCATGGGCGTTGCATTTTCATCAATTTTTGTGTACTGTACATGACATATTTCCACCAATTTGGGGTTCTATGTGCGACCCATTTCCACCAATAACAGGTCCTATGAGCAGTGAGTTTTTATCAACACGGGTTTCTATTGGGTGATGAATTTTGGCCAATTGGAGTTTTAAAATTGACACATTTTTGACAATGTGGGGTTCCCTGTATGATAATCTTTGTCGTTTTTTCACTTCCATGGGCAACGTGCTTTCATCAGTTGTAGTGTTCTATGTGCAATGTATTTTTTTTGCCAATTTTGGATCCTGTGGACGACCCGTTTCTGTCAGTAATGAGTTCTACAGGTGATCTGGTTTCGTGAGCTTTGGTTTCTATAGGGTGATAATTTTTGGCCAATTTTTGTGTTCTATGTGTGATGTATTTTGGTCAATTTGGAGTTCTCCATGCAATGCATTTTTGGGTTCGATGGGCGATGTGTTCCCATCAATGTTGGATTTTATTTGCAGTGCATTTTTGCCCATTTTTTATTCTATCAGCAAACAGTTTTTGGCCAACTTGGGGTCCTGTATGTGATCCAACTTTGTCAATTTTTCACTTCTATGAATGATGCATTTTTATCAGCTTTTGTGTTCTGTGGGCGATAAACTTTTGTTGATTCTGAGGTTCGATGGTGGTGCATTTCTGCCTATTTAAGCTTCTATGAACGTTGCATTTTTGTCAGTTTTTGCCTCCTATGTGTGCCCCATCATCACCAATTTTGGCTTCCCTGACATAAGGATTTTGAAGCAATTTAAGACAGAACAAATCTTGAAAGAAAACACTTCTGTCCATAGATTTACTCCTACATATGTATTTTAACATAATTCTTATTATTACTGCCAAGATTTTGAACAACTCAGTCTGACTGGAAGTCTTCCAGGTCATAAATCCACTTCTATCAGCCGACACAAAATCACGAAACAGTGTTCACTATTTTTACTCTAAANGGGGAGCATTTATACTTTTTTTTTTTCTTTTGCATTTAGTCTGATTAAAACAAATCCATTTCCCCTGCCCAGATTGATGATTACGCCAATAAACGCTACGAGGTGCCGGTGCCACTCAACCTCCCCAGCACCCCCACGAGCTCCATCGAGCGCCGCCTCTACGATGTCAGCGTTCAGACCAAACCTTTCGGGATCCAGATCCGCCGCAGGAGCACTGGGACTGTCATGTAAGCACAATAATTCCGTGGAATCTGAAGGAATTTAGAATTCGAAGAGGTGATTTCGTATTTGGAGAAGTTTAGAATCCAAAGGGGAAAATTGCGAGGTGAAGAAGTTAAGAATTTGAAGAGGTTTATGATTTGGAGAAGTGTAGAAGCTGGGGAGGAAATGTAGAATTTGAAGAGGAAACGTAGAATTTGAGGAGGAGTTTTAGAACTTGAAGGGGAAAGTTAGACTTTGAAGAGGAAATTGAGAATTTGAAGAACTTTAGAATTTGATGAGGAGGTTTAGGATTTGGAGAAGTGTAGAAGCTGGGAAGGAAATGTAGAGTTTGAGGAGGAGTTTTAGAACTTGAAGAGGAAAGCTAGAATTGGAAGAAGAAACTGAGAATTTGAAGAAGTTTAGAATTTGAGGATGGGGTTTGGAATTTGAAAAAGAAGTTTGGAATTTGGAGGAGAGGTTGAGAAATAGGGGAGAAAAGATTTGGAGTATGGAGAAGAGTTTTGGAATTTGGTGGTGGAAAAATTTGAAATATGACAGAGGAGAAGTTGAGAATTTGGGAAAGTTTGGAATTTAGAGACGATGTTTGGAATTTGGAGATGGAGAAATGTGAAATTTGAGTGAGAATTTGGGAATTTGGAGATGGAGAAAATTGAAATTTGGAGGGAAGAGGTCTAAAATTTGGAAGGGGAGAGACTGAGAATGTAGGGGTGAGGAAAATGAGAATTTGGAGAAGTTTGGGATTGGAGGAGAAGCTGAGAATTTGGTAGAGGAGAAGCCGAGAATTTGGAAGAGGAGGAGTTAGGAATTTGGAGAAGAGGTTTACAACTGGGAGAAGCTGAGAATTCGGAGGAGGAGAAGTTGGGAATTCGGAGAAGAAGCTGAGAATTTGGAGGAGTTAGGAGTTTGGAGAAGAGGTTTAGAATTGGGAGAAGCTGATAATTGGGAGGCGGAGAAATTCAGAATTAGGAGGAGGAGAAGTTGAGAATTTGGAAGAGGAGAAGTCGGCAGTTTGGAGGAGGAGAAGTTGAGAATTCAGCGAAATTTGGAATTTGGAGGAGGAGAGAATTCGTTGAGGATGCACACTGACCTTTCTGCCCCCCCCTCCCCCCCTCTGCCCCCCCAGCTGGGACTCGCAGCTGCCCACCTTCACCTTCAGTGACATGTTCATCCAGATCTCCACCCGCCTGCCCTCTTCGTACCTCTATGGCTTTGGTGAGACTGAGCACACGCAGTACCACCGTGACATGAACTGGCACACGTGGGGAATGTTCAGCCGTGACCAACCCCCTGGGGTCAGTGAAAATCCCCTTTTTTTGTTTGTTTTTCCCTTTTTTGCTGGAATTTCTGCTTTCTGCTTCCTATCAACCCATGTTGGTTTAGCCACAGGGATCTGTCCTCCAAGGCTCAACTCAAACTTCGGGTCTGAGCTTGATGGAATTCCAGAATTTGGGGGGGGGAGAGGGGTTCGATTAAATTTTAAAATTAAGAAATTGAATTGAGAATTAAAAATTAAATTAATAAATGAAAGTTTGAATCATTAAATTAAAATAATTAAATCGAAAATTAAAAAATGTCAGCATTCACAAAACCACCACGTGTAACAATCTCGAACGTTTCCAAAGGTTTCACTGTGTAACTGCAACTCCACAGTTTATATTTTACTTTTTCAACTGTACAGGTTATATTTTGTGGATTTTATATGATGTGGAAAGTCCAGCATGAAAATTGAGTAAATGAAAATATTTTCATTTCGAGTAAATGGACAAAATAAGNCAACCCATGTTGGTTTAGCCACAGGGATCTGTCCTCCAAGGCTCAACTCAAACTTCGGGTCTGAGCTTGATGGAATTCCAGAATTTGGGGGGGAGGGGGGGGGGGGTCGATTAAATTTTAAAATTAAGAAATTGAATTGAGAATTAAAAATTAAATTAATAAATGAAAGTTTGAATCATTAAATTAAAATAATTAAATCGAAAATTAAAAAATGTCAGCATTCACAAAACCACCACGTGTAACAATCTCAAACGTTTCCAAAGGTTTCACTGTGTAACTGCAACTCCACAGTTTATATTTTACTTTTTTAACTGTACAGGTTATATTTTGTGGATTTTATATGATGTGGAAAGTCCAGCATGAAAATTGAGTAAATGAAAATATTTTCATTTCGAGTAAATGGACAAAATAAGAAGTTTCTACCTCAAAATACTTGGAAAGTTTTCTCCTAGGAATAACATTTTTTAGGAATTTGTAGAGGCAAGAATACATTTGCTTCCCTGCCTTCGAAAACATTTTCTTCTAAGAAAATTTTTTTAGGATTCGTCAAAGTTCAGTTTTCAAATCTTAATTTTCAACCTTTAATTTTTCAATTTTTCACGCCAGATTTTAATGCTCAGATTTTCCTGTGCAACTCATATTTTTTGAATTTAAAATTTTAATGTTGTAATTTTATTGCATTTTTATTTTTACGTCTGCTTCCCTCTCTTCTTGAGTACATTGACCTCAAAGCTTGGGGTCAACAAAGTTCAGAGCTGACAAAAGATGGGGGTGACAAAACTTGACACCATCTTCGGGCTGATAAAGTTTGATGATGACAAAATTTTGAGACAACAAAATTTGACAACACCGGAATTCGGTGCTGACAGAATTGCGGGACAAAAAAATCTGATGATAAGAAAATCTGGTAAAAAAAAAAAAAAGAAAGAAAAAATGGGGAGGACGGGGCAGTTTAGTGCCAACAAAATTCACGGCCAACAGAATTTGGGGCCAATATAATTTGATGACCACAACCTTTGATGACGACAAAATATGATGCCGACAAAATCTGATAACAACAAAATTCAGGGCCAACAAAATCTGGGTCCAATGTAATTTGATGACCACAACGTTTGGTGACAACAAAATTTGATAACAACAAAATCTGAGGCCGGCACAATTTGGTGTCCTTGGTTGAAGTTGAATAATGAATTGAATCATTGTTTCAATTGATTTCCAACAGAATTTTTTGGTGGATGCAAACAACCTGATGTTTGCTGTGTCGTTTTAATGGGAAATCCTTCTTTTTTTTCAGTACAAGCTGAATTCATACGGTGTCCAGCCATTCTACATGGGTCTGGAAGAAGATGGCAACGCCCATGGAGTTCTCTTGCTCAACAGCAATGGAATGGGTAAGAAAAAAAA
>QGNR01000268.1:56989-72092 GCA_003435085.1 Syrmaticus mikado
CTGAGGAGGGAAAAAAAAAAAAAAAAAAAAAAAAGGAAATATTAGAAATTAATGAAAATATTAATACTTGAGGATAAGGTTGGGAGAATTACAATTTTGGCCTTCGTTAAAGCCAAAATATTTAATTGCAGGGCGCTGTGTCGGTGAACGCGTACCTCCCGAACGCCCGCTGGTATGATTATCACACAGTAAGTAATTAAAAATCCCTCCCAAATTGAATTTGTGTTCCCTGATGTCTTCAGAGAAGAGCTCAGTGTGAATGCAGTCCTTCAAATGAGCGATTTTGCAGATTTATGAAAATTTCGGGTGTTGTCACGAAAGCACGGAGCTGTTTCTGAATGCAGCATGTGGGCAGTGAGAACATTATTAATATTTCAACATATCTGCATAATTTGTAAAATCACTGATAGGTTTTATTCCCCAGAAATGAGGTGAGCGTGTTGGTTTTGAGTGAGAATTCACAATTTAATCCTTTTTTTGAGAATTTCGGCCCTCATCTGCAGAACACGGAGTCATTTCCACGTATAGAAAAGGGGCAGCGCCAACTTTCTTAATATTTTATAAAATTCATGTGATCTGTAAAATAATACATAATCTCCCCCATAAACAATGTGAATTTTAGGGGAAAATTCAGTATTTTCCCCATTTTTATGAGAATTTCAGGTCTAGTTTTGAAAATACAGAGCCATTTCAGCACTTAAAGACAGGCGGTGCCAACATATTTCACAAAATTCATATGATCCACAAAATAATTTGTATAATTTGTTTCTTTTTCCCCCATAAATAGGATGAAAATACCAACAATTGAAACATATATAGTTGTTTCATCTACAGTTCTGAAAATACAGAGTATTTCCCAATTTTAAAGATGGGCAAAGCGCTGACTTTCTTAATATTTCCTAAAATTTACATAATTTATAAAATAATGTATAAAATGTGTGCATTTTTCTCCATAAATAGGACAAACGTATTAGCTTTAGGTGTCAATTCATAACTTCATGATTCTTTCATCCAAATTCCTGATCTTGTTTTGAAAACGCGGCGCTATTTCTGCATTCAAACAACGGGCGGTGCCAAATCTCTGAATATTTCATCAAATTTATGGAATTTATGACCTCGTTTCTAATTTTTACCCCCCCAAAATAGGGCGAATATGTCGGATTCCGGGGAGAATTCCGAAATCTGCCCTCTCCTTTGGAGCACATCAACCTCCACGTCCGCGGCGGTTTCATCCTCCCCCAACAAACCCCCGCCAACACCACAGCCTACAGGTAGGAACAGGAATTGTCCAATTCCCTTCAAATTCCACTCAAATTTCTGACCTTTTTTGGTCAGTGTTTAACCCAGCAGTGAATAGATTTCAGATTACCGAGGCTGGGGATTCATTTTCTTTTGCCTTCAAATTTTCACGAAAATCATCAATTTCCATGTTGGAAACACCTCCAATTTGTGGGATTTTCAGAATACTGATCTGAATTTTGGAGCACTTTCTTCTTTTTGTTGCCTTCCTTCTGTTCGACTCTCAATTAAATTTGTTAAATT
Organism: Syrmaticus mikado; assembly: GCA_003435085.1. Lineage (NCBI taxonomy): Eukaryota > Metazoa > Chordata > Aves > Galliformes > Phasianidae > Syrmaticus > Syrmaticus mikado. The sequence goes on from QGNR01000268.1 coordinate 58,532, forward strand.
GCATTTAAAGAAATCAGAATGAAATTTTTACTAATATTGATGTGTTTTCACATTGGAAACACCTCCAATTTGTGGGATTTTCAGAATATTGAACTGGATTTTGGGGCAGTTTCCTCTCTTTTTGTTGTCTGCCTTCTGTTCCACTCTCAATCAAATTTATTAAATTGCATTAAAAGCAATCAGAATGGAATTTTTATTAATATCAATGTGTTTTCACATTGCAAACACCTCCAGTTCTGTGGGATTTTCAGAAAATTGTTCTGAATTTCGGGGCAGTTTCCTCTCTTTTTGTTGTCTGCCTTCTGTTCCACTCTCAGTTAAAGTTAAATGTGTGTCTTCACATTGCAAACACCTCCAGTTTATGGGATTTTCAGAATACTGATCTGAATTTTGGGGCACTTTCCTCTCTTTTTGTTGTCTTCCTCCTGTTTGGCTCTCAATCAAATTTGTTAAATTGCATTAAAAGCAGCCAGAATGGAATTTTTATTCATATCAATGTGTTTTCACATTGCAAACACCTCCAAGTTGTGGGATTTTCAGAAAATTGTTCTGAATTTTGGGGCAGTTTCCTCTCTTTTTGTTGTCTGCCTTCTGTTCCACTCTCAATTGAATTTGTTAAATTGTATTAAAAGCAATCAGAATGAAATTTTTACTAATATCGATGTGTTTTCACATTGGAAACACCTCCAATTTGTGGAATTTTCAGAATATTGAACTGAATTTTGGGACAGTTTCTGCTCTTTTTGTTGTCTGCCTTCTGTTCCACTCTCAGTTAAAGTTAAATGCGTATCTTCACATTGCAAACACCTCTAATTTGTGGGATTTTCAGAAAATTGTTCTGAATTTTGGGGCAGTTTCCTCTCTTTTTGTTGTCTTTCTTCTGTTCCACTCTCAATTAAATTTGTTAAATTGCATTAAAAGCAATCAGAATGGAATTTTTATTAATATTGATGTGTTTTCACATTGGAAACACCTCCAATTTGTGGGATTTTCAGAATATTGAACTGAATTTCGAGGCAGTTTCCTCTCTTTCTGTTGTCTGCCTTCTGTTCCACTCTCAAGCAAATTTAACCTTTTAAACAATTAGAATGAAATTTTCATTAATATCGATGGTTCTTCGCATTGCAAACACCTCCAATTTTGCGGGAATTTCGGGAAATCGATCTGAATTTCGGGGCAGTTTCCTCTCTTTCTGTTTTCCTCCATCCATCCACCTCTCAATTAAATTCAAACATCTTAAGTGCCATTAAAACGAAATCACACGGGGTTGCAAGGCAACATCCATCATCGTGGCACAATTTATTAGCATAAAAAATGGATATAATTTTTGGGAAATGCGAAAATGGGATTTTGGGGGGGAAATTCCCCCCCCCCCTTTTTTTTTTCTTGGCAGCCGAAAGAACCCATTATCTCTTCTGGTGGCTCTGAACGACAGCCAAGAGGCAGAGGGGCAGCTTTACTGGGACGACGGCGTGCGCATCGGTGCGATTTTAGGGGAAATTCCCCCAAATTTGGGGCACCCACCCTGAAAAAAAATGTTCTATATCCACAGCTCTGTGATTTACCAGCCAAAAATAGCAGTAATGACAATAATGACTGTAATAATAATGATGATGGTGACGACGATGATGATAATTTTGGATTTGGCAAAACGTGTGAAATTTTTTGGGATGTGAAATGAAAAAAAATTTTTGAATTGATCTGTGATGAAAATTTTAAAAATGGGCCAAAATGGGGTAAAAATGGGTCAAAATGGGGTAAAAATGAGCCAAAATGAGAGCATTTCTGTAAAAAAAAATATAGATAGATAGATTTGGTGAATTTAACATGATTGAAGCTGGAACATCTGCTAATATAAAACTAATATAATTTATTAATTATAAATAGGAGATGTTTAAGAAGTAATGAGAGATAATTAGTAAGATTTATTTAGATTTGCTCTCAAATTTAGAGGGAGTGGAAGTGGGAAGATTTGATTCATTTCCTCGGTATTAATGAATTCAGAGAAGAGATGCTTAATTGATAATAAATAATAAGAGATAATAAATGCAGATATGGCGTAATAAGATTTGTCCTCAAACTGATGGGAAAAGTATTAAGTAACGTCCTCATTATTAATAAATGTAAGGTATGCTTAATAAATGATAACATTGATAATAATTAATGAATTCAGATGAGAGATTTTAAAGAAAAACTAAGAGATAATTAATAAATAATTAGAAATATCTGATAAGAGGTATGTAATGAGTAAAAGATAATTAATGCACTTAAATAAGGGAGAATTCGATTTCCTTTCAAACTTGTAGGACTCGGAGAATGGGAAAATTTGACTAATTTCCTCAGTATTAATAAATATAAGAGGCATTTAATACATAATAATAGATATTCAGATCAGAGTTGATTAATAAATTCTGATATGGGACAATTAATTAGATTTCTTCTCAAACAATAGAAAGCATAAACAATTCAGAAGACTTCCTTGATATTAATTAATTCGGATAAGACATATTTAAGATACAAGAAGAGATATTTAAGAACTAAGATATTTAAGAATTATTATTAATAATAATAGTGAAGATATTTAAGAATTAATAGGAGATATTTAAGATAACAAGAGGTAATTAATAAAATCACAACAGAGATCATTAAGCATCTCTTATCCCCTACGTCTGCATTGCATTACCCGAAATAACCCCCAAAATTGTTTGTTTTTAATGAATATCCACGTGTGTATGTAGAAGTTCTCTAATTAGTTAAGAGCTAATTAATTGAGCTGGATGTGTGGTTTTCTTCTCCACCAGATGCTTACGAGGACGGCGCTTATCTGCTGACCTCCTTTATCGCTCGCCAGGTTTGTGGGTTGAAAAACCATTTAAAAATGTCATTATGTAGAAAATGCACATTATTTTAAAGAGCTACTTAATAAGAATAGCCTTAATTAGAGCAGCAATTAAGAATGCTTCTGATGCAAGAGCTCTAAATTGCGTTAAATTCGTGTGAATGTGCCTAATTATGTGGGATGTGACCCAGAGGGCAATATTTTTCATTTCAATGAATTATATACATGATATAAACTTATTAATAAATTGCTATATTAATATATTGGTATTTATTAACGTATTGACGTAATTAATACACATTATAGATACATTGCACGTTAATTTTTACATCGTTATGAATCATATATACTTAATCAGGCATTTGTTTTCTTATACATCAGAGATATTTGTTTGAAAATTACACGAACTCTGCCTTACCTTTATTTATTCATTAATTAAACTGTATTATTATTCTTATTTATTATTTATTGATATGAATCATAAAAATTATTCGAGACAAAATAGATCCGAATAAAGTATTATAATTATAATATAATAAAACATAAATTGTAACATAAGCAAATTTTAAATATATTTAAATACATATATTATTTATTTTTATTACTATTATTATTTATTTTTTTAATTTATTTATTTATTATTTATATATAAAATATATTTCTTGAATTTCATTATTATTATATTATACAATGTACATTATCGTAACATAGTATATTGTTATATTATATAAAATTATATATATTATTATTATATATAAATTAATGAAGTGAAATGAAGCGAAGCGAAATGAAGTGAAATAAAAAATTGAAATGAAATGAAGTAAAATGAAATGAAATGAAATGAAACAAAGTAAAATATAACGAAATGAAGTAAAATGAAATGAAGTAAAATATAACAAAATGAAATGAAGTAAAATGAAATGAAGTGAAATGAAATAAAATGAAATGAAGTGAAATGAAATGAAATGAAACAAAGTAAAATATAATGAAATGAAATGAAGTAAAATATAACAAAGTGAAATGAAGTAAAATGAAATGAAATGAAATGAAGCAAAGTAAAATAGAATGAAATGAAATGAAACGAAGTAAAATGAAATGAAGTGGAATGAAGTAAAATGAAATGAAACAAAGTGAAATGAAATAAACGAAGTAAAATATAATGAAATGAAATGAAATGAAATGAAATGAAATGAAANAAACGAAACGGAGTAAAATATAACGAAATGAACCAAAACGAAACGAAACGAAGTAAAATAAAAAGAGATGACACGAACCGGACTGAAAACCAGTGCAATGAGCCCAAGCTGTGCTCTGAGCCCTCTCTCCTTTCCCCTTCCCCATCAGGGCTCCCTGCAGATCCGCGCTCTGCACCGCGGTTACGCCGAGCCCAACGTGCTGCACTTCGACACCATCAGGGTGCTGGGGCAGAGCAGCGCTGTGCAGCAGCTCCGCGTGTACGAGAACGGAGCAGAGCTGCCATCACAACACTTCCTGGTGTACGACAGCACGACACAGGTAACGGGGAGGTGGGGAATGGGAGGGTGGGAAAATGAGGGATCGTGTGGGGAGGGGTGGAAGGTTGAGTGGGAAAGGGTCAAAACGGGGAATTGTTAGGTGGGAAAATGGGTATTTTGGGAGAAGAGATGGAAAGTTGAGTGGGAAACTATCAAAACAGGGAAATAATGGATGGAAAAATGAGTGTTTTTGAGGAGAGATGAAGATTGAGTGGGAAACGATCAAAATAGGGAATTGTTGGGTGAAAAATGAGTGTTTTTGAGAAGAGATGAAATATTAAGTGGGAAAAGGTCAAGATGGGGAATTGTTGGGTGGAAAAATGAGTATTTTGGAGGAAGAGGTGGAAGGTTGAGTGGAAAAGGTCAAGATGGGGAATTGTTGGGTAGAAAAATGAGTATTTTGGGGGAAGAGATGGAGATTGAGTGGGAAACGATCAAAATAGGGAATCGATGGGTTGAAAAATGAGTGTTTTTGAGAAGAGATGAAATATTAAGTGGGAAAAGGTCAAAATGGGGAATTGTTGGGTGGAAAATGAGTGTTTCTGAGAAGAGATGGAAGGTGGAGTGGGAAAAGGTTAAAATGGGGAATTGGTGAGTAGAAAAATGAGTATTTGGGGGGAGGAGATGGAGATTGAGTGGGAAAAGGTCAAAACAGGAATTGTTGGGTGGAAAAATGAGTTTTTTTGAGAGGAGATGACATATTAAGTGGGAAAAGGTCTAGACGGGGAATTGTTGGGTGGAAAAATGAGTCTTTTTGTGAAGAGATGGAAGGTTGAATGGGAAAGGGTCAAAACGGAGAATTGATGGGTAGAAAAATGAGTATTTTTGGGGAAGAGATGAAGATTGAGTGGGAAAAGGTCAGAATAGGGAATTGATGGGTTGAAAAATGAGTGTTTTTGAGAAGAGATGGAAGGTTGAGTGGGAAAAGTCCAAAACGGGGAATTGTTGGGTGAAAAAAAGAGTATTTTTGGGGAAGAGATGAAAGACTGAGTGGGAAAAGGTTAAAATGGGGAATTGTTGGGTGGAAAAATGAGTGTTTTTGAGAAGAGATGGAAGGTTGAGTGAAAAAAGGTCAAGATGGGGAATTGATGGGTGGAAAATTGAGTGTTTGGGGGAAGAGATGGAAGGTTGAGTAGAAAAATGTGAAAATAATGGAATTGTTGGGTGGAAAAATGAGTATTTGGGGGAAGAGATGGAACGTTGAGTGGGAAAATGTCAGAACGGGGAATTGATGGTTGGGAAAATGGGTATTTTTGAGGAAGTGATGAAGACTGAGTGAGAAAAGGTCTAAATGGGGAATTGATGGGTGGAAAAATGAGTGTTTTGGAGAAGAGATGAAATATTAAGTGGGAAAAGGTCAAGATGGGGAATTGTTGGCTAGGAAAATCAGTATTTTGGTGGAGAGATAGAAGGTTGACTGGGGAAAAGTCAAAATAGGGAACTGGTGGGTGGAAAAACGAGTATTTTGGGGGAAAAGATGGAAAGTTGAGTGGGAAAGGTCAAAATGGGAAACTGATGAGTAGAAAAATGAGTATTTTGGGGGAAGAGACGGGAGGTTGAGTGGGAAAATGTGAAAATAGGGAGTTGATGGGTAGAAAAATGAATATTTGGGGGACGAGATGGAAAGTTGAGTGGGAAAGGTCAAAATGGAGAATTGATGGTGGAAAAATGTACATTTTTGAGAAGAGATGGAAGGTTGGGTGGGAAAAGTTAAAGAATGGAATTATTGGGTGGGAAAAGGGGGATTTTGGAGGAAGAAATGAAAGACTGAGTGGAAAGAGGTCAAAATAGGGAATTGTTGGGTGGAAAAAAATGTACATTTTTGACGAGAGATGAAAGAATGAGAAATAGTCAAAATAGGGAATTGTTGGGTAGAAAAAATGTGTATTTTGAGACAAAAGGTGAAAGATTCAGTGAAAGAAAGTTCAAAATGGGGAATTGTTTGGTAGAAAAATAAGTATTTTGGGGAAGAGATGAAAGATTGAGTGGGAAAATGTCTAAATATGGAATTGTTCAGTAGGAAAATGTATATTTTTGAGAAGAAATTAAAGACTGAATGAGAAATATTCATAACAGGGAACTATTTGGTAAAAACTAATGTGTATTTTTGTGGAAAGAGATGAAAGATTGAGTGAGAAAGGTTCAAAATATGGAATCGTTAAATGGAAAAATGAGTATTTTTGAGGAGAGCTGAGAGATTGAGTGGGAAAAGGTCAAAATATGGAATGGAGGCACAGAAAAATATATATAAGGGAAAAGCTAAAGTATTGTGTCTTGGGGACTTAAAATGTAGAATTTGTTAGAAAATAAAGAATAAAATACAATAAAATAAACAAATTTGTTCACAATTTAATTAAAGTATTAAATAATACAAAAATAAAGATAATAAAGAGAAAAAAAAATGGGGTAGAAAAATACAGATAAAAAAAGGATAGAAGATACTGTCGTGAGGGGTTAAAATGGAGATTTATTAGTTAAAAAAAAAAAAAAAGATCAAAGATAAACTGGTCAAGAGGTTAAAATATAGAATTATTGAATAGAAAAAAAAATCTATTAAACAAAAAGAAAATAGATTGTGTGACAAATGGTTGAAATTCAAAATTCAGGTAAAAAAATGAATAGAAAAGAATAGGAAAATGAAAGATAAAAAGATTGTATCACAAAAGGTTAAAATGTAGAATTATTCGGTTAAAAAAAAAGTGATTAAAGCTGGTCAGGAAAATATGGAGTTATTGGTAGAGAAAAAAAGGTGTTTTTTTACTTTTAAAAAAGATAATTTGTGTGACAAGAGGCTGAAATTCAGAATTTAGGTAAAAATATACGTATGTGAAAAGAAAGATATGAAATTGTTTCCTNTAAAAAGTAAAAATATTTTTTATTTAAAAAAAAAAAAAAAAAAAAAAAAAGAATGATTGGATAGAAAAAGAAACTATTTAAAAAAAAATGATAACAGATTGTGTGACAAGAGGTTAAAATATGGAATTATTTGAAAGGAAAAAAATATATAGAAAAAATATATAGAAGAGTGAACAGATCGTGTCCCAAGGCGTTGAAATATAGGGTGATTAGATAGGGAAAAGATGCAGAGAAAAGGGAAACAAGGGCGTGACGAGGTGTCAAAATATCATCAGGCAGAAAAAAATAAATAAATGAATGAAAGATAAACGATTTTTTTTTTTTTTTTTTTTTTTTTTTTTTTGTCCCAAGAGGTGAAACGATGGAACTCTGAGGTAGAAAACTCAGGTGGGCAAAAGGAAAGCGAAATACAGCATGACGAGTTTGAAACGTAGAGTTATTGCACCAAAAAAAATGATCACTTCGGGCCCAAAGATTTTTTTAAATTTTTTAAAAATTCTTTCACTTTTTTAAAAAAATATTTATTTTTATATATATATATAAATACTTAACACTTATTTTTGTCTTTTTGGTTTTTTTTTCCTCCCAAGGTCCTTATAGTCACCCAGCTTGCCCTGGAGTTGGGCAGAGATTACACGTTGGAGTGGAGCTGAACCTGCAGATATTGCTCTTTTGGAACCACACCAATCCCTCACCTCCCCTCCTAACGACCCCAAATCCTCTTCCTGTTCTCATTATCTCGGATTTGTGTAATATATTTTAATTGTGCAAAGTATTTGTGGTTGGTTTCTGGTCTCAGTTTGAGCTCTTGACAGGCCGGCCCTAACACTAAAATGAGTCCTGGTTGGGTTACCTAGAACCAAACCTCCAAATTTGCTGTCTCAAACTGGCCCTGGTTAAGTCACCTAGAACCAAACTGCTATATCTGCTATCTCAAATGGGTCTCCATTGGGTTATCTAGAACCAAGCCCCCAAATCTGCTGTCTCAAACTGGTCCTGGTTGGGTCACCTAGAACCAAACCCTCATATCTACTGTCTCAAATGGGTCTACATTGAGTTACCTAGAACGAAACGTCCAAATCTGCTATCTGAAATGGGTCTTAGTTGGGTTACCTGGAACCAGGCTGCCAAATCTACTATCTCAGATGGATTCTGATGTGGTTACCTAAAGCCAAACCCCCAAATCTGCTATCTCAAACTGGTCCTGGTTGGGATATCTAGAGCCAGATCCTAAATCTGCTGTCTCAAATAGGTCCTGGTTGGGTTACCTAGAACCAAACCCCATATCTGCTATCTCAGATAGGTCTACATTGGGTTGCCTAGAACCAAACCCCCAAATCTGCTGTCTCAAATGGGTCTCCATTGGGTTACCTAGAACAAAACTGCCATATCTGCTATCCCAGGTGGATTCTGATGTTACCTAAAGCCAAACCCCCAAATCTGCTGTCTCAAACCGGTCCTGGTTGGGATATCTAGAGGCAAATCCTAAATCTATTTATCTCAAATAGGTCCTGGTTGAGTCACCTAGAACTGAACCCCCAAATCTGCTATCTCAAATGGGTCTCCATTGGGTTACCTAGAACCAAACCCCCAAATCTGCAGTCGCAAATGGGTGCAATTTTTCACCCCGAAACAGAGGGAGGGATCAGACCCTAATAAAGCCCCACACCTCACTCCACCCAACACCATGGGAAAAAGGAGGCAGCCAAATGGGCCCCCCCCTAGAACCCTAAAAATTCCTTCACCCCCAGGTGCCCCCCTCAATGGGACCCACATGCCATTCCCCCCCTCACCAAACCCCCTAGGACCCTGACTCACACGTGACCCCTCCCTATAGGACACTAAAAATGCTCCTCCCTACCTTTTCTGTCCCCCCCCAGGTGGGGTTCTGTGGGGTGGAATGAGTGTCTGGAGGTGGAGAAGGGTTGGAAGGGGGAAACTGAGGGATCGTGGGGGGCTTCTGTGGCGTGGAAAGGGGGTCTGAGGGTAAAGAGAGGGGGTTATGAGGGGGAAAAGAGGGGAATGAGGCTTTTGTGAGTGGAAAGGGGGCCTGGGGATGGCAGGGGACATTGTGGAGGGGAACTTGAGGGGCTGAAAGGAGGAAAAGGGGGTTTTTGTAGGGCGGAAAGGGGGGTCTGGGAGTGGATGGGGGGGTTGTGAGGGGGAAAAAAGGGGTGAATGGAGTCTCTACTCGGAGGACAGGAGGTCTAGGAGTGGAGAGGAGGTGACAGGGGATATCTGGAGGGTTGTGGGGGGCTTCTATTGGGCTGAAAAAGGGTCTGGTCAGGGGGGACTGAAAGTCAAAATGGGGGAATGGACATCAGGGGTCAGGGAGGAGTGTACAGGGGGGTACAGGGGACTCTAGGGATCAGAAAAAGGGGTGAGGAGGTGGGGGGAGAAGGGAGGACAGGGGATCCTGGGGGTCAAATAGAGGGGACTGGGGTGCGATAGGAGACTCTAGGGATCAGAATGGGGGAAATGGAGTGGGGGCAAATGGGGGGAGGAGAGGAGATTCTGGGGGTCTGATAGAGGGGATTGGGAAAGGGAGGGGGACTCTAGGGGACAGAATGGGTAGGAAAGGGGGGACACTAAGGGATCAGAATGAGGGACTGGGGAGGGATGAGGGATTGGAGGGGGGGGGGGGGGACAGACAGGGGGACNTGGGAGTCAGAATGGGGGAGGAACAGAGCAGAGGGGTGGAGGAGGACTATAGTGATCAGAATGGGGGAACTGGAGGGGAGGGGGGGAACAGGGAGAGGGTGAAACCCCAGGAGTGACACAGAGGGACTGGGGGGGTGTGGGCGATCAGTAGTGGAAAGAAAGTAAAACGGAGAAGGAAGAAAGGAAGAGAAAGACAAGGAAGGGAGGAGAGGAAGAAGGAAAGACGGAAGCAGGGGAAGATGGGAGAATCTCCATCCCCTGTGGGACGCAGAGGGGAACGCAGTGAGCGAGGATCAGGATCAGGATGAGGCGCTCAGCGCCTTCTTTGCCTGCAGGCTTTGCTGGTTGTTCCCTGGGCACGCAGCCCTTCGTGCTGCTGGGTAGGGATGGGGAGCAGAATAGGAGTAAGCCACGATGAGGTGGTTTGGGACCTGCTTTGGAAGATGCACGTCCACAAATCCGTGGGGCCGGATGGCTTGCAAGTGAGGGTGAGTTAGGGGATGGCAAAGCTAAGAGATGAAACACAAGTATAGGAATATAAAGTAAGCAAAGAGGCAAGGACGAGTCAGCCGTTGTATAAAAAGGCAAGTTAAGCAGGAATATAGAAAAACCAGAACGAAGGGTAATAAGGATGTAGCAAACAGGATGTGCAATAGGTAAGGGTAACAATTAGCGAGGCCAAATGTGGGAAGAGTTGAGGCAGGATGGACTCCATCTGCACAGCTGACAGATTCAGGACTAAAGGCACAAAGGACAGAGCGAGGAGGACGTCGAGCCTTCATCCTCAACGACCACCGACGGGGGTCCCCAACAAGGGATACCATGCGTTGAAGGGACGGGCCGTATGGAAATGAGTTATGAATATTCTAATGAGTTCTTGAAAATATGCTGAGGATGTATGAGCTTGGCTATTAAATCTGTAACGCTTGCGGTTGTGCGAGATGGGAGGAATTCCCCCCCCTCGCGCCCAGCTTCGGTGCCAAATGCTGAATAAAACCTGCTCTGTAACCGAACTCTGGGTCGTAGAGATTGATTCTGCAAATCAAAGGAGTTGGTGGATGTGGCTGCCAAGCTGCTCTCCGTCATCATTCAGCACTCCTGGCTAATTGGGGTTGTGTCCCTGGCTGCCCTTGGATGTGTTTATAAACCAGAGGGATGCGGTGCTCGGGGACACGATTGAATGGTGGGATGGTCAGCTTGGACTCGACGATCTTTCATGTCTTTTCCAACCTGAGCAATTCTATGATTCCGTGAGATTTAACACCACTGTTCTTGTGGGGAGTGTGTTGAGACCGTGATGATCATCAGGGAACTGCAGCACCTCCCCTGTGAGGACAGGCTGAGGGAGCTGGGCTTGTTCAGCCTGAGAAAAGAAGGCTGCGGGGTGAATCATTGCAGCCTTCAGCACCTAAAAGGGAGCCTACAAACAGCAGGGGAATCAACTCTTTGCAAGGGTAGATAACTGCAGGACGAGGGGAAATGGTTGGAAGTTAAAGGAGAGAAGATTGAGGTTGGATGTCAGGGGGAAGTTCTTTGCTCTGAGAGCGGTGAGGTGCTGGAACAGCTGCCCAGAGAGGCTGTGGATGCCCCGTCCATCCCTGGAGGTGTTCAAGGCCAGGTTGGATGGGGCTCTGGGCAGCCTGGGCTGGTATTAAATGTGGAGGTTGGTGGCCCTGCCGTGTGGCAGGGGGTTGGAGCTTCGTCATCCTTGAGGTGCCTTCCAACCCTGGCCATTCTGCGATTCTGAGACTTGCAGTGTCTGTGGCTTCCCCAGAATTACTTTCTCCAGGCAGATTCATAGGTGCTGGCACGTACACATCTCTGTCCAGTTTCCTCAGCAGCTCCTGCAGTGGCATCTCTGACAGCTTTCTCCTCCAAGGAAGAAGCAAGCAGTAGCCCGGCTGGGCTTAGTGGGGGGTGGGATGTGAGGAGAGCACAGCCTGAACCAGGACTTGAAGAACGAGCTCAGCACGTGTTCTGTAGTCCCCCAGGTCCTGCAGAGCTGCGCTGGATTCACTGAGCAGCACGGCGTGGTGCAGGGGATGTAGAGAGAACACAGGGTGCTCCCTAGCCTTGCTGGGGCAGGATGTTCTCCTTCAGGATGGAGCATTGGAAGGCTGTGGGACCACGGTGTCACCACTGTCAGCTCTCATTCCAGTTCTCTCTTGTTCTCAGAGCCCTTCTGAGCAGCCCCTGCTCCTCCTTGCTGCTTTGGGCTCCTGGCGTTGCGATGGTAGATGAGGCAGCCAGTTGTCAGCGTAACTGGAAGAGCAAAAAGAAAAGGTCTCCTTTTGGAAACCCCTCACCCGGCACGGTGTGGTGACTCATCCTGCGGCGTTGGTGACTGAGTGTTTGCTTTTTCCTGCAAGTCAGGAACCCCTCCCTTTCCCTGACTGCATTCTGTATTGCTTTTTACTTCTGGTTTTCCTCTTTTCCAACCCCCTCTGCCCACTGTTGTGTCCTTCTCTCCAGCCATGGATTCGACTCCCAGCAGATTCCTGACCTGACCCAGGACAGCTATGGTTGTGACCTTTGCAGCGTGAGCTCCCTCTGCAAAATGAACTTCAGGGAGCTCCCAACCCCTCTGCTGACCGACTGACTGTATGAGAAGTTCTCTGGAAGTATAAGGCCATGTCTTTCATTCACCACTTCCTCTTGGCATGGCCTGTCACATACACATACGTCTGCACGCCTTTTCTGGTCTTCATTCTGCTTAAGTTGGGGTTTTTATAGAGATCCAAAGGGTGAATCTGTACAACAAAATGGTTATTTGGACATCATCTTCCAGTGGCTAGGACAGCCAAGTCTTAGAAAAATGCATCACCTCCCCCAGAACTGTGATGGCCGTGCTGCTGCTTGCTGATATCCTCCCTCTTATTGGCAATTTTCCTTTACAGGACGCAGCTCTTTATCACGGCCCGAGTCCCTGTGGGTGTCTTCTCCTTCCACAAAGCTGCTGACACTGGAGGAGGCGCAGCACGGACCAAGGACACCTTCAGAAGAAGGAAGAACATCTCACGGCTCTGACTGGCTAAGCAGAGCGTTTTGCATAGCGCTCAGTTGACATGTGTAAGTTGAGCAGCGCTTAAAAATAAAGCAGACTAAGAGCCTTCAACCACATTGATGTGCTGTTGCGTCTCCAGCGCATCCTGAGAGTCCAGAGGCTTCCCCACATTTGGCCACGCACTTTTACAGGGGAAACTCCACCCAGATATTGACTTTCCACCTGAAAAGTGAAGAGGAGTCTCTTCCTATCATAATTGTTTGGGTGTTTTGGGTTTTGTTTTTTTTTCCCCCATTATGACTAATGCAAAACTGGCTGAAACTAAGTCAGAGCCAAGCTGTGGAACAGCGTGGATTTCACTGAGCGGGCACGCGATTCCTCCCTTGTCAGGAGGGGCTGTGTGCCCATTCGTGCCACAGTGAACAAACTGCTGCTTCACAAAGATCTTGGCCTGACGAGAGATTTCTGGTTTTGAGGCGTGCTGCTGCTAAGACAGAAGGTGACAACTGCCAGCAGCAGTCTCCTACTCGTAACATCCCTGCTGCTTCGTTCTGGGTGCCGTCACTGAGCAGCACCTGATAGAAGTCCTTCCCTGGTCAGCTGGCTGCCTCAGTTGGAGCCCTGATGGCAATGACGTGGTGATGGCAGGCTTAGTTTTGCTGTTTTCTCCTCGTCAGAATGCTCTGA
>QGNR01000269.1:3011-22799 GCA_003435085.1 Syrmaticus mikado
TCAAATCGCGACCCTGGTGGAGTGTACGCTCCCCTCGGCGCCCAGCGCTGTTTTGCTCACTTTACCGCCTTGCTTAATTAAATAAAGCTATCCCTTTATCAAACTAGACTCTGTCTGGTTTTGTCACGGGAATCTATAACATGAGCATTAACTCAGTATTCGAAAAACGTCTGATAAACCGAGAGGAAAGCCTGGAAACTGGTCTGAACATCGTGTGGTTTGTAAAATTAGTTATTCCATTTGGGATGTAGTTGTTTGTAAAATTAGCCATTCCATCTGGGATGCAAATGTCAAGATTCATATCATACCACCTTGCATATAGGTACCAATATAGGTACCATACAGGTGTCTCCATCAGTGCCCTTATGTGGTTATATATGAACACAATTCCACAACAAGTAATTATGACATTGATGATTGGCCTGTAAGTCGCGAGTAACACCATAGCTTTTAATCCCTTACTCAGCATTCCCACGATAAAGAGTGGGTTCATCGCTGGTATCTGCTCAAAAGGGGTTAATGAATTGAAGCTAACAAGAGGAGGGGGAAAAGAAAAATAAGGCACTACCCAGACTAAGCAGTGCTCGAAGTTTACAAATATCCCAGAATACTGGCAGTACGCCTAGTCTTTCAAGGTCAAGTTTTCCAGCACAAAAACCTGAACTACTGATAATGCTCCCTAACGAAGCTCTCTAAGAGCAGAGAGAGAGATTTGTTCTAAAAGCTAAAAAGCAGCTATGCCCGCATTCTCCACCAAAAATCTGTCACGGAGTTTAACTAGATCAATCTATGCCCGTGACAGGGGGCAGTAGGCCCCTGCCCCCCCCACCCCCCCTGGCCCCACAAAATAGGAAAGAAGGAAGGGAGGAAAAAAACAGTGGCAACAATCTATGGAGGAAAACTTATTTTACTAACTATAATATTGGAATGCAAGATAACACAATATAATACAGTCTAATTGAAATTGAGACTAATAAATCAAATAAGATATGAGAGAGAGTTCCTGAGACCGAGTCAAACCTGAAAAGCTAGGAACGGCTAGGAAAGCACCCTCCAGCTCCCACTGCCAGGCAGTAAGAGACCGCCTACCCGGAAGGGTCAGATCCCATGACTTCCGTAATGTGTAGGGATAGGTACCTGAATTTGGAGCATTAACACTTTAATTGCAGTACATGATGTTTTGATGTGGAATACTGAAAACCAAAAAACATAAAACCATGACAAGGGTGTATGTGTAATGCTGGGTACCCATTGTTGCACCTTTATCCCAAGAACACAGCTCTGGATGACATAATAACTAAGGCATTGCAAGGGCTTACCACCCTTGCCGATGAACTGGCAGAGAAATCAGGAATAGATACTTATATCACTGAATGGTTGGAGTCCTGCTTTGGTGAATGGAAAGGGGTGATTGTATTCACATTTACTTCTTTGAGAGTAGTAGCAGGAGGCCTGATGGCCATTGGTTGCTGTGTTATCCCCTGTGTGAGGGGACTGGTACAGTGATTGATCGAGACAGCACTATTGAAACAAACACCAATAGAGCCACCACCACATTTGGATAAAATGATGGTATTAGAGGAGATGGGAAATAAAGAAAGTGAAGAAGAGGGAGATGTCTATAAAAGTGAGCCTTAAAAAAAAAAAGTATTGCAGAAATCAACAATGTATGAAAAAAAGAAAAAGGGTGGAATTGTGGGAATGAAATGTTGTTTCTGCATTAGAATTAGATAATACTTTTTTTATTTCTTGGTCTCCACTGTCATAGTTCTTTTTGGGTGTCTTTCTACTTTACTTGGGGGGGGGGTCTCTGATAGTTTATATCACTTATCCTCTAGCCGAACCTTCCCCAGAAATGCACGCTCTGTATATAGGTGTATATATGTATATTTTGTCATACACATTGCAAGAATATCCTGCACGAGATTGATCAAACCAGAGAACAAGTCATGGCATGCTCGAGGAAGCGCCTGGAGAGACATCGGAAGGCCTGGCATCATCCTCCCCCCCGGTGCTCTTTGCCCTTTGAAGGAAATCACCATATCAGTATGACAAGAAGAGCACTGAGACATCTTGGAAACAACAGGAGGACAGGACTGACACCAGATAACAAATATATTAACAAGTAAATAACAAATGTAAACCCTCTGATAAGATTGTGAACCTGGAGAACCCAGCCAATGGGGAAACAGGGGAGGGGGGGGAGGCAAGGGGGAGAAAACAGGGTATAAAGACTGTCATGTTGTGTCCATAGGTGCGCTCCTGCTTGGGGGATGCCCGCCATTGCAATTGCAAATAAAATATTATTTTATCAGAGATACCGTCCTGACAAAAATTATTTGGATATTTCCAACGATGAGGACCTGGGAAATCTACCCTAGCAGATCCACTGGTTAAAATTAAGCTAGGGAAGGAACTGCGGCATAGTGTGGAATTTTTAGTGGACACTGGTGCAACTTAATCAGTGTTAAATACTTCTCTAACTCCAGTAAGTGATGAATTTGTAACCGTAGGGGGACTGAACTGAAAAGCCTTATTTTCTTAAGCCTCTACAATTCAGTATAGGTAAACAGGTAGGGATTCATCAATTTCTGTATATGCTCAATTCACCAAAACCATTATTGGGGTGAGATTTACTAGAAAAATTGGGAGCAGAGATAAAATTTGAGTCTGGGAAAATAGAATTTAGGGTAAATGAAGACCAGTTGATTGAAGTACTTAGTTTGGCATTGATTACTATCCCTACTGGCACAGGAGTTCTGGATGAAATCTGAAATCAAGCTTACCCAGGGGTATGGGCAATGGAAGCCCCAGGGCAGGCAAAGACTGCTCTCCCAGTTGTGATCAAAACAAAGCCAGGAACTCAACCAGTAAGGATCAAACAGTATCCTCTGTGGCTTGAAGATAGGCAGGGAATTCAGTCAATAATCGATCGTTTTATGAGGTTTGGACTGCTAGTAGAATGTGAATCAAAGTATAATACCCTTAGTCTACTAGTTAAGAAGCCAGACAGGAGTTACAGGATAGTACAGGATTTAAGAGCTATCAAGAAAATAGTGGAGGATCTGTACCCACTGGTAGCAAATCCATGTAAACTGTTCACCAAGTTCTCTAGTGAGTTGGCTTTGTTTACCATAATGGATTTAGAGGATGCCTGCTTCTGTCTGCCTCTGAGCCCCAAAAGCCAATTACTATTTGCATTTGAATGGGAAAACCCCAACTCAGGAAGAAGGACACAACTTACATGGACAATGCTTCATCAAGGGTTCAAAAAGTGAAGAGTAAAAAATGGTTCACAGAAACGAAGAGTAAAGATAGTTTACAGAAGCAAATATGCGGAGGCTGCTAAAAGAATGGGGATGGCAACAAGCTGGGATTATGACAATGTGGGGAGTGGAGGTCATAAAGATAAGAGTTTTGAAAACAGCTCAAGGATATTTAGTGAGTAAGTCATAAGATGTCCACAAGGCAAGCTAGAACTGTTTTGGGGGCTACCCCTTCCACAGGGTCAGAAGTTTACAGTGAGGAAGACTACGAGCCTTCATGAGAAAGACGATGAGCCTTCATCCCATGACCACCAGGAGGAGACCCCCACTGCTCACGATGCACGCGCAAGGGGGAGGGACCGTATGCTAAGGGGTTCTCGGAAATATAATGAATATGTATGTGAATTCCGGGAAAATGTAAGTTCGGCCTATATCTGTACAAAGCTTTTGCTCTACGGTGTGCAAGTTAGGTGGAGCTATCCCCCTTGCACCCAGCGTATGTGCACCACTGAAATAAACATACCTGCTCTATATCTCTGGGGCTATGGAGTTTGATTTCTGCACATCAATTTGGCGACCCAGATGGGACAGCCTCTGTTCAGCTGCAGGACTGGCTGAGAGGGAGGACGCCTTTGGCGCGCCCTGATATTTCTCAGAAGGACTCCCCTTCCTCATCCAATCACTGCGGGAACAGACAAAGACCATTCATCAGCAGACCAGGTATGTGTATGGAAAAGGGGAACCTGTAAGTTGTGAGGAGACGACCTAAGCGGGGTATGAATGAGGGTGTATGCTCCCCGCATGAGGAACATGAACTCACAGGTTAGGTTGCCGGCTGGGGTGGGAAGGCTCCTTGGGGAGCTCCCACAAAGAGGACCTGTAAGTCGTACGGGAGGAAAAGAACAGTAGCTTTCCCTTAGGTGATTGGTAATAGGACGGACCTAGGTAGGTCTCTCCTGCGGAGACAGGATATAGTGGGTATCCTGTCAAATGGAAATGTGAGTTCTCCTGACCATAATAGTGGGAGTGATAGGTTGTGTGATCTTTATTATCATCTGTTGTAAGTATTCGGTACCATGTTTTTAAATTACTGTTATTGGAACATTCGAAATATCGTCTTGAATTCAGATTTCAATTAAGCCGGCATTGTGTGTGATTGCGAGTGAGTGTGTTGAATACTTGAGATGCAGCATAGCTGCAGGGCGAGTGTGGAGTATAATGATTATCATTGTCTGATTGTCTGTCTTTACGTTTTTGTATGAATTTATGAATGGGGACAACTAACCCATAGAGAGATGTCTGTTCCATTCGGGAAATGAGTGTCAACTCGTTTATGTAATATTGTGTTCTGCTTGCAAGGGGGTGTGTGAGTGAGGCCAATCAGTGCTGGTTCTGTGGCGGGGTGTTTATAACCAAACGACACGGATAGTTAGGGGGAAGTTATATGGTATTAAGGGTGTTTATGGAAACTGAAGAACTGTATTGTTTGGTGGGTTTTGAAGGGAATGGGACAAACTGTTTTGATGGTATAAGAAAGTGTAATTGTTAATGGTATAGGGAAGCATAATTGAGGGTATGTGGAAGTATAACTGAGGGTATGAACAATGGAATAGTGTACAAAGGAAAAAGGGTTAAAGCAAAAGTGAGCTTATCTGCGCTGGCATGAGAGCAACTCCCCTGCACCATTCCCCCGTGAACAGAACTCTTGGAGTGAGAGAGAGAGAGCCGGGACTGGAGACTGCTGCTGTAAACAGCGTTACTTGCAAAGGGGGAGGTGGAGAGGATAGGGCACTGGAAGTGAGAATAGTCTTCATCTGCAGAGATCTAGGAAACCCGAAATCCCAGTGTTAGCACTGGAAGCCTCTGGAGAGGAGGACGTGAAACAGAAATATGATGTTAGTAGTAATGAGAGTTTGGAAAGTGAAAAAGTTTGGGAAGGACACAGGCTGAGAAAGGCAAAGATGAGCAAGTTGTAACAGGGATGTCAGGACTGAAGAGAGGTGAGCGATATGAAGAAAAAAAAAACAATTGAGAAACAAAGATAGTAAGGAAATTGGGAATAACAGCAGCTGTTACTTTTGCGGCGCTAGAGTAGGGCCACAGGACCCAGAGGTCCCCTCAGAAAAAGGTAGGGGAGGGCCTGGAAGAGCCCAGAGAGGAGGATTCCACCTTCGCTGGACTGAAAGCAGTGTGCAAACTGCAGGAAAAGGGACACTGGTGGAGAAATCCTACCAAGCTGAGTGAGAGGGAACTGTCTCTGATTGCAAAAGCTGAATGATGGGAACCTGGGAAGTTTGCCCTAGCAGATCCATTGTTAAATTGCAGCTAGGGGAGCAGGATAAAGAGGTTTATTTTCTGGTGGATACGGGTGCCTCTTACCACCCATAGATGATTTTGTAACAGTAGTAGGAGCTACTGCCAACAAGAGAAAGCTTACCTTTTGGGATCAATTAAATATAAGCTGAGAAAACAAGTAGGGATACATACATTCTTGTACATGCCAGGTTCTCCAAAACTGTTACTCTGGCAAGACTTATTAGAACCAATGGATGCAGAGATTAAATTCAATAAAACTGGAGCTAAGGGTCAAACTATATTAACTGATTGAAAATTGTAAGTCTGGCTTTAACACAAACTGGGAAAAACAAAGTTGTACCCCCAGAAGTTACAGAAATCTTAAATCAGATGTGCTTAGGAATGTGGGTATCAGGGATACCTGGCAGAGCCAAAATTGCAGCCCTAAATATAAGTTAAAAGCAAGAGTTAGCCCTGTCAGGGTAAAGCAGTACCCTTTGAGGATATGTGATTGTAGATGGATAAAAGAAATAATCATTTTTTGGAGTTTGGATTACTAATTGAATTGTATTGAACAAATACAATACTCCAAACTTGCCGACGAAAAATTGGATTGCAAGTACTATAGTTTTGTACAAGATTTGAGGGCAAGTAATAGAATTGTTGAATGCATACACTCAGTGGTGGCAAATCCATACACTTTATTAACCAAGTTAAGGAATGAGTAGGTGGATTTTACCTTGTGGATTTGAGGATGTCTTTTCTGCCTGGTTTGGCCAAAGGAAGCCTAAGGTTATTTGCCTTTGAATAGGAAAATCCCAAGATGGGGAGAAAAGACTCAGTTAATCTGAACAGTGTTACCCAGGGTTGTGAGAACAGCTCAATGATTTTTGAGAGCTGGTCAAAGCAGCCCAACTATCTTCGGTAATCAGTTGGCTAAGGATCTGGAGCAGTTTTAACGCCCACCCGGGAAAGGAATTTTACTACAGTATGTAGATGATCTTGTGATTGCTACTGAAACAGAAAGGTCATGTGTGACATGGACAATAAATTTACCGAATTTTCTTGGATTTAACGGCTATCGAGTCTCCCCACAGAAAGCCCAAGTGGCTCAACAACAAGTAGTCTATCTAGGCTACGAGATCACTGCTGGACTGAGGACACTTGGAACGACGAGGAAAGAGGCCATTTGTAAACTCCTGAACCACGGACAGCTAAGGAGCTACGCACCTTCCTGGGAATGACCGGGTGATGTCGATTATGGATTTATAACTACGGACTACTGGTAAAACCACTTTTTACACTTTTAAAATCTAGTCCCAATGTTCTCATTTGGAATGGAGAGGCCAGGAAAAGCCTTTCAGCAATTGAAACACGAATTTATGAGGGCTCCCGCCTTAGGGTTGTCAGACACAACAAAACCTTTCTGGTTGTTCTCGCACGAGAAGCAGGGAATAGCCTTGGGAGTCCTGGCCCAAAGCCTGGGGTCCTATCAAAGGGCCGTAGCATACTTCTCCAAACAGCTGGATGAAGTAAGCAAAGGGTGGCCTGGCTGCTTGAGGGCAGTGGCTGTGCTAGTGCTGAATATTCAAGAAGCACGTAAATTCACACTGGGCCAAAGAATTATGGTATTAATATCTCATACTATCTGAGCTGTGTTGGAAATTTAAGGAGGGCACTGGCTCTCACCACAGAGGTTCCTCAAGTATCAGGCAATCCTGGTGGAGCAGGATGATGTAGAAATTGTGGTGACTAACACTGTCAACCCAGCATCTTTCCTCAGTGTAATCTCAGGAGAACCGGTGTCGCATGACTGCCTGGAGACCATCAAGGCAGTGTATTCCAGTCAACCGAACTTAAAGGAGGAATCGCTGGAGGATGCTGAAGACTCCTGATATACTGATGGTAGTAGCTTTGTGCGACAGAGTGTACGCAAAGCTGGTTACGCCATGACGACTGCTAGCACCCAGTCGGCCGAATAAAATGTACCTGCTCTATAACTACTTCGTAGTTTCGCAAGTCACATTGGTCCCTTCACCCTGTCACAGAGCTAGGCCAAATTGTGACACCTCATTCCTGTTTGTCCGCATGACACTCTTTAATCTATATATTTCATCCTGTAGCCTCACCACAAGGCAGAGCATATTGTCTACCTGCTTGCACTTCTCACAGCTGTTCTGACTGCTGCCCCATGATGCCAGTGAAAGACTCATGCACTCTACACAGCTGGAGGTCTGGACAGCTACATGGTTGTCTCCGAATTCAGTCAGGGTTGCAACATCCTTCCTGACTGGGCAGTCACCCTTGCTCTCCTTTGGGTGGATACCATGACTAAGTCTCTGTCCTCAGAGGGTGATAATTGTGCACTTACAGTGTGATGAATTTGTACTTTGTGGGTGATAATTGCCTAATGAACTTATCTCTCTAGTACACAAGGTACTCTGCCCTTCCTGCTTGCCTGCCTTGGGCGAACTGCCTGCACAGATTACCACACCACACCCTATTTGCCCATTCCATTTGCTCTGCTTCCCTAGTGGCAGGTTTTATACACACAGAGGGGGGGTTGTCCACTGTCACCCCCAGCTCTGCCCATACTGCGTCAGCGCTGCCGAACATCAGGTGCTGCTTGCTCCGTTTGTAACAGTTTTTTCTGCAATGTTTTACTGTGGATTTACCTTTCTGTGAAGTATCCCTCAGTGTGAATTTCTGCTATGCAGCTGACTCGCACAAAGTGTTTGTATGCCATTTTGAAACTTCGGCCCCTTGCAGAAAGCAAAGCAGCTCCAAAATGAGTCCCCAGAGATAATAATGAGACCCCCAAAGAGTAGGATATTACCATAGCTTTAAGTTCAGAAAATAACATGCCTACGCTTTTAATATATTTGCAAAAACATTAAGATGACATCCAAAGGAGATGTTTTGTGTGCCCTACAACACCAACTTGCAAAGCAACTGTCAATGGTTTACAGGCAGGTTCGGCCCAGTTCCATGACTAGCAGGGTAGGGAGACCCACAGACCCATGCCCTGGGAAAGGGAAAAAGGGAAAAAGGGGAAAAGAGTAGAGAGATGGCCCTAAAAAAAAAAAAAAAACAGCGGCAATGATCTGAGGAGAAACAAACTACTAAATAAGATAGCGGAATGCAAGATAACACTATAATACAATATAATACAATATAATTAGAATTGAAGCTAATAGGTCAAACAAAATGAGAGAGTGTCCAAAAGCTGAAGGCCTTACTCTAATGCTGTGATGAGACGGCACCCGCAACAGAGATGAGACAGAAAAAGAAAGGTCTCATGATTTTGTGGATGTTTTTTGTCTTTTCCTCTGAGCGGAAATGGTAACAGAACAGCGAACAGTTTTCTGGGGGATGTAGTTCTTCTCTTCTGGGACAGGTACCCAGAACTGGAGCATTAACTCTTTAACTCCCAGTGCACTACATGATGTTATGATGTGGAATACCAATAACCAAAGATCATAAAACCATGACAGCAACCCAAAAATATTTGCCCATGCACAAAGATGTGATAACATGCTCTATTAATAATTTTTGCTTAGATTAAACTCCTGTTATTTTCCCACAAAAACACATCACTTAATGTCTACTAAACTAGATACTGGATGGAGATTAATCTGAGAAGCAGATATAAGATTTGAGAATTCTGTTTTCCAAATGTGCAATCCTAGGCAAATGTAATTCTTGTACAGTAATGTTGCTAGAACATACATTCCTGTCATGAAAGACAGACCCCCTTAAAAATGGAAGGAGCCCAGGTGCATGGACATTTTGAAACAAAGAACAGGAACCTAACTGGTTAGAACTGGGTTTGCGGTAACACTTTGCGAGGAAGACTCAGAAAAGACCCCTGCCCATGACCACCAGAGCAGCACATGTGTGCAGAGGCAGGATGTATTATAATGATTTCCCCGAACTAATTGGAATATTATGATGAGTTCTGGTAACTGTTTAAGCACGCTCAACCCACCTTTTGTGTAATCTTATGTATATGTATGATTCTGTGGAATAAATAAGCAACTGACAGATATTTTGGTGTGCAAGTTAGGAGGAGCTATCCGCCTTGCACCCAGCACTGTAAAAAACATACCTGCTTTATAACCTTACATGGGTTATAGGTTTTGATTCCGCATGTCAATTTTGACGAGCCAGGCAGGAGGCACTCTGTTCAGCTGTGGGACCATCTAAAGGAAGGGGACCCCTTTGGCGCCCCCTGAGAATTCTCGGAAGGACTCCCTCCCCTCACTCGATCACTGAAGGAACAGACATGAACTATCAGGGGACCAGGTATGTTTAGATTGGAGGGGAACCTGTAAGTCGTGAGGAGATGTTCTGCACAAGGTGTAGAAGAGCAGTGTTGCTCTCTCCTGGTGAAAGGGTCTGGACAGGTAAACGTGAAGGGGCAAGCTTGTGCTAGCTTGCACTCTGAGTAACGGGAACTTGGGTGCTCCTGGCTAGGATAACAGGAGTGATATTTGGGGAAATTACCATTGTTGCATGTTGTAAGAGCCTGATACTGGTTATATTATAATCTGCTCTATTCTTGCTGTAACTTTGACTCTGTGTGAGAGTGTTGTACAAGTGAGATGCAACACAGCTGTGGAGCGAGTGGAAAGTCCTGATCCATGGTTCTGTGTTCTCCACGAGGAGAGTGGCTGGAGATGGATGAAGCAAAAGGTCTTACATATGCCACACAAGTGTTTAAAGTGCCAGATGAGTGGGACTATATGGAAGGAGTAAATGTCTGAGCTGGTTTTCTTGTTTGTGTAAATTGTAATGGTTATTGTTACTGTCGTTGTGATAGTTGTTTGCGTTGTAAAAGTGTTATTTGTGGAATTTCATTTCTTGTTTACATCCAGTATTCAAGGTCAACCAAAATATAAAAGATTATTATGGGACAGGGGATGTCTAAAGAAATATCTAAAAAGACCCCTCTGGGTTGTATTTTGGCTCACTGGAGAGACATCACTGGTGAGCCAGGGGGGAACACTGAATAAAAAACCGGGAACATAAATGAAATAACAGGAACAGATTTTTTTAGAGTGTCCTAATCATGAGATAAGTACTGGGTGTTTGTGGAAGTTAATGAACTGTACTGTTTGATTTGTGGGTTTTGAAGGGAATAGGACAAACTGTTTTGATGGTATGTGGAAGTGTAATTGAGAGCCCCCCCCCCCCCCCCCCCCCCCCCCCCCCNTGGGTTTTGAAGGGAATAGGACAAACTGTTTTGATGGTATGTGGAAGTGTAATTGAGAGCCCCCCCCCCCTCCCCCCTCCCCCCCGTAAGCAGAACTCTTGGAGTAAGAGAGGGAGAGCCGGGGCCAAGAGACTCCTTCTGTAAACAGCTTGCTACTTGTGAATGGGACAGGGAGGGGATGGGACATTAGAAGTGAGAATAGCCTTTATCTGCAGAGATCTAGGAAACCCAATATCACAGTGTTAGCACTGGAAGCCTCCGGGGGTTGAAGGTTGTCATGGTTTTGTAATTTTTGCTATCAGTATTCCACATCATAACATCATGCAAAGCACAGATAATTAAAGAGTTAATACTCCAGATACCTGGTTCTCAAACGAGAAGAAGAACTGCATATCCCAGAGCACCTCACTGCCAGAGAGTAGATACATCACAGAAGTCATGGGATCTGATTCCTCCCTTTTTGCTCTCATTCACTGCCTGGCAGAGAGTGTGGGAGTGCTTCCAAGCCATTGCTTTCAGGTTTGCTCGGTTTCGGAAAATTCTCTCTCTCTCTCCCCTATTTTATTTGATTTATTAGTCTCAATTTCAATTACATTGTATTATATTGTGTTATCTTGCATTCCGATATCATAGTTAGTAAGGTAAGTTTTCCTCCTTAGGTCATTGCCACTGTTCTGTTTTATTTCTTTGAGCCCAGCTCCCATCTCCCGACCCCTTTTCCTTCTCCCTTCCCATTTTTGGGAGCCAGGAGGCCCACGGGCCTACTGCCTCCCTGTCATGGGAATAGATCGATCTAGTTATCTCCGTGACAGGTGAGACTGAAATAATTTTTGTAATGATGAAAGTTTGAAAATTGAAAAAGGTTTATGAAGAACAATAGCAGCTGCTACTGTTGCTGCACTAGAGCAGGGTAAAGAGATCTGTTTTTGTGAATACAGGTGCCTCTTACTCTGTGCTAAATCAAGAATTATTATCTGTAGATGCTGATTTTGTAACAGTAGCAGGACCTACTGGCTAACAGGAAAAAGCTTACTTTTGAGACCAATTAAATACAGGCTGGGAAAACAAGCAGGAATACATAAATTCTTGTACATGCCAGGTTATCTGAAACTATTACACTGGCAAGACTTATTAGAACATATAGATGCAGAGTAAATTATTGGTAGTGTGAATCAGAATACAATACTCCAATATCACCGATCAAGAAGTCTAATGGGAAGGATTATAGACTAGTACAGGACCTGAGGGTAATAAATGAGATTGTGGCAAATCAGAATGGAAGTATTTTACAGTATTAGATTTAAAGGATGCCTTCTTCTGCCTCCCCTTGTCTGCAGAGAGTCAAAATTGTTTGCATTTGAATGGGAGAAACCAGATTCTGGGAGAAAAACACATCTAACTTGGAAAGTGTTACCCCAGGGATTTAAGAACAGCCCTACTATTTTTGGAAATCAGCTAGCCAAGGAGTTGGAGGAATGGGATCCTCCTTCCAGTAACAGAACCTTGCTCCAGTACGTAGATGACCTCTTGATTGCAACTGAGAATGAAGAGGAATGTTATTTATGGACAGTGAGCCTGCTCAATTTTTTTGGGCTGAGTGGATATAGAGTATTGCAACAGAAAGCCCAGATAGTAAGAAAACAAAGGAAGCCATATTTATAACCCCTGGACCTACCACAGCAAAAGATCTTCGGATTTTCTTGGGGATGACAGGGTGGTGTCAATTATGGATTCGTAATTAAGGACTGTTGGTGAAACCGTTATACCAGTTTTTGAAGGACAATTCAGTGAAATTGATCTGGACTGGAGAAGCCAGGAAAGCATTTCAGGAATTGAAGCTGACCAAGTCATTTCTTCTGTTCTCACATGAAAAGCAAGGAACAGCTATGGGGGTCCTAGCACAGGAGCTAGGATCATATCGGTGAGTGGTGGCTTATTTCTCTATGCACCTGGATGAGGTGAGCAAGGGCTGGCCTGGTTGTTTTCGGGCAGTAGCAGCAGTGACTTTAAACATACAGGAAGCCCGAAAATTTATGTTGGGGCAGAAGATAACTGTATTTGTCACTAATATTGTCAGTCCAGCTTCTTTTCTTAGTGGGACTGAACCCATAGTGCATGACTGTCTTCAGACAATCAAGGAAGTATACTCAAGCCATCTGGATTTAAAGGACCAGCCCTTGGAAGATGCTGAGATAACCTGGTTTGTGGATGAGAGTAACTTTGTATGATAGGGTCAGTACGAGGCTGGGTATGCAGTAACCACTCACCAGGACATTGCAGAAGTGCAGCCATTACCGACTGGAACATCTTCACAAAAAGCAGAAATTATTGCCCTAACAAGAATACTTGAGCTGGCTGAAGGCAACAAAATATGCCTTTGGTGCTGTAACGGTGCATGGGGCTATATGGAAAGAAAGAGGACTGTTAAAAGGAATCAAGCATGCTTATGTGATCCTGAAATTACTGGAGGTGGTCAGAGAACCACAAGAGATTGCAATTACACACTGTAGGAGTCATCAGAGGGGTAACACTGAACAAGAACAGGGAAATAATTTGGCAGACCAAGCGGCCAAAAGGGCTGCAGAACAAACGGCTTCAGAATTATCCCTAGTTCCACAGAAGGGAGCGAGTAGCTTATTGAACAAGGTAAAGCCTGTGCATTCATGGGAAGATCATAAGTTAATACAAGATTTAGAGGGAAAATAAAAGAGGAGTTTTGTTATATGCTAGTTCTAACTGATACATTTTCAGGGTGGCCAGAAACATTCCCTTGCAAGACCAATAAGGCCAAGGAAGTAACTAAGGTATTGCTGCAGGAAGTAATTCCAAGGTTTGGGGTTTCTGCAACAGTAACTTCTGACTGGGGAATTCACTTTATTGGGGGATAGACTGGCAATTGCATACACTGTACAGACCACAGGCAAACAGTCAAGTAGAAAAGATGAACCACCTAATTAAATTACAGGATGTAAAATTGGGCCAGGAAGCAAGATTATCCTGTCCACAGTCATTGCCTTTGGCACTCCTGAGGATCAGAACAAAACCTAGAGCCAAAGAAGGACTAAGTCCTTTCAAAATATTGCATGGAAGGCCTTATGCAGTGCAAACGGAAATCTACCCAAATAGGGAATGAAATATCAACTGAATATGTGATAAGTCTACCAAACAGCTTCGAGAAATAGAAAAACTGGTTCTGGGAAATAAAGCACGAGGCCTTGATGGACCGATACATAATATTTTACTGGGAGACTATGTGTATATTAGATCTCTTTCAGATTCGCCCTTGGAGCTGAAATGGAAAGGACCATTCCAAGAACTCCTAACCACCCACACGGCAATCAGAATCAAGGAGGTACCTTTGTGGATACATTACTCCAGGGCAAAGAAGGCCCTGAATTCTCAGTGAACTACTACATCAAAGAGACCTTTGAAACTTGTGATAAGAAAGCAAAATGTTTAATATTTTTATATATTGTATAACTTTAACTCTGTCTTTGGCATGGCAAGGGAATAGCTATGTGCAGATTGTTGGGTATATACCACCATGCTCGAAGGGGGAATAGAAATGATTAGATACGGAATTCTTAGTAGAAGTCGGGCAGAGAATGCATGGACTGGGATGCGAAAAAGATTGAGTTGCACCTATGGATGAGATAGGAAAAAGGCCTTAGGCCCTCAGTTTGTTTTACAAGGATGGGAGGAGGGCAATGTAGTATATCGTAAAAGCCAATCACAGTCAGGTCAAGATGTAGGAACTTTTGATCAGCAAATTACACTCAATATAACTTATTTAGATATTAAAGCACAGGCCCTGGGAAATTTGCAAGTAGAAGTCTCTTCCCTAAGCAAGACAGTGTTACAGAACCGGAAAGCTCTAGATATATAAACAGCTAAAGGCGGAGGTGTATGTGCACTAATTAATACTAGTTGTTGTGCTTACATTAATAAGGAAAAATAAGTAGAAACAGATATATAGGCAATTTGAGAAAATAGCAGGTTATTACATCAGATAGCCCAGGATGACACATCAATTAGATTCACTGAGATATGGGATAAACTCGCTAGTTGGGTCCCAGATTTTGCTTTGCTAAAGCAACTTTCTGTGACTATAATCATGTTAATCATTCTTATAACAATAAGTTGTTTACTAGTACAATGCTCTTTCTGGTGTTGCCAGAGGGGATTGGATGATTATACCGCATGGAAAAGGAATTGTGTGAAACATCTGGTAGAAACAGGAAAATATTTCAAGAGTACCATTGTATACAACAGGGTACTATAGGTGAAGGAATTCACCTGGTATGTAGAAAAGGGGGGAATTGAAAGGTAATTCTTGTACAGTAATGTTGCTAGGACACACATTCCTGTCATGAAAGACAGACCCCCTTAACAATGGAAGGAGCCCAGGTACATGGACATTTTGAAACAAAGAACAGGAACCTAACTGGTTAGAACTGGGTTTGCAGTTAGTGATTTACTAGGGTGAAAAGTACACCAGGAAGCCTTTGCGAGGAAGACTCTAAGAAGACCCCTGTCCATGACCACCAGAGAGCAGCATGCATGCATGCAGAAGTGGAACATATTATAATGATTTCCCCAAACTAATTGGAATATTATGATGAGTTCTCAGAACTTTTTAAGCAAGCTCAACCCACCTTTTGTGTAATCCTATGTATATGTATGATTTAGTGTGATAAATAAGCAACTGACAGGTGTTTTGATGTGCGAGTTAGGAGGAGCTAAACCCCTCGCAACCAACACCATAATAAACATACCTGTTTTATAACCTTACGTGAGTTATAGGTTTTGATTCCGCACGTCAGTCTGCATTTAAAAAAGAAGAGTAAAACAAAAAACTCTGCTCCACCATAAGCAAGTACCCATTTCCTATGTAGCTAAAAATCTTAACCAAGTACCAAAAATAAGTGGCAAAGAAGGCAACATGTTGGAACTTGAGGATATGGGGTGAAGTCAATAGGAAATACTCCCCATTAGCTCTCTGCTTACATGGCTCTACCCCAGACCTTGGAGCAACTCATGTTATTGCTTAACTCTTTTGCACCAAGAGGAATGAAGTAATTTTTATGAGGTACATGAACTTCTTTATAGCCTTCCACAGTACTCCTGCTTTTGCTTCCTTGTAGGAAATTTTCAGTCTCTTGATGTGAAGTAGGAAAACTCACCCTTACCAACAACAAAACTAAAATATAAAATAAAAAAATATAAAATTTTATATAAAATAAAATAAAATATAGACTTCCAAAAAGTAATTAGAGGGAAAAGGAGGAAAAATTATTAAGAAAACTAGATGATTGAGCACCCAGTGAAGGGGATGTCTGGTCCAAGAAGCATAGGTGTGAGCAATTCACCTGATCTTCCCATGTGACCAGAAGGGGTGGACCTAGGATCCACCACTCCCTGGGCTCATTTAAGGGCTAGTCTCTAAAAGAAGAATGTCTTTTGGGTAAGGGTTTCTTTCTGAGATGGAGTGTTTTGTAGTGAGAGACTGTAGTGCTGGTTGGGTGAGATAGCTTATTCTTGTATTCGATTGTTGATGTTCATAATGGCACTTTGCCTGGTATTACAAAGAATTTATCAAAGTGATTTTACTGTTTCAAAGGACCCACATCAATTTTTATCTGTTGTATGTTGGAGTAAATGTTAGATGTTTTTAAGAATAACCTATATTGTTCTATTGCATCATTTATATAAGCTGTTTTTAAAACTGTATAAATCACAAAAATATCAAAAGATTAGGAAGTGGAGACATTTCCTGAGAAGCAGGAATGAGAATGAACATCAGAGAAGAGGAACTCAAACCAACCTGTGTCAGCGCTCTGCTTGTTTATGAGTCCTCTGGTTATCTGGGTAGATCCCAGGTCTTGCTTTCCCAAGGAATTATTGTGCTCCTGAGGTACTGCAGTTGCCAACAGATTGTCCACACTTACCACTTCTGGGTCTGAGTTTGTGTCTGGTATATCATGAGCTGCAACTTGAGGACCATCTGCAAAAGGAGAAACAGCAGTTACCAGAAATCAGTATACTGTAAAAGATGCCTTTAAAAATACAAATAACTTGTTTAAGGATTATAGCAATCTTCTAATGTAGCTCCTAAAGGATTGAAAATTCTACTGATTATTGAACTTAGTTAATGAGCAGTCTGAAATTAGAGACATTTTAACCCGTGCGTACACAGAAAACACAAACATGAGAAAAAGATGATGATGAATGTATCAGTTGTGTATTATCTTTTATATTAGCACATAAACATTTCTGTATCTGGCAGTGTTACATTTACAATGCTAAAAGGATAGAACCTTCAGTTTAAAATAAGAAATAATGTATTACATGATGTTAAATTTGCCAAACCATTTAATTAAATAATTTTACACAACTCAAGCAACGGCTTACATTATTTTAGGGCTGATTGAATAAAACTAACCTTCTGATATAAGTGATCCAATTTCAGTAATTTAACATTAGGCAAGCTCCCTTACAGAATATTTATCTGTCAGGGCCAGAAATTTTTTTCAAAACTGTAATGTTTTATGGCTTAATTTATTTTAAATCAAGGATAACTAGAAGGAAAACTAAAGCGTGTGGTGATAAATATGCTTTTATATAATTACCATATGCGCTTTTGGCCACCAAAGTGAAGGGAGAAAGAAGTGAGAGAGAATCGCTTATGTGATTCTGAAATCTATTATTG
Organism: Syrmaticus mikado; assembly: GCA_003435085.1. Classification (NCBI taxonomy): domain Eukaryota; kingdom Metazoa; phylum Chordata; class Aves; order Galliformes; family Phasianidae; genus Syrmaticus; species Syrmaticus mikado. Next base: position 20,497 of record QGNR01000269.1, read on the forward strand.
AGGAATAAAAAAAGGTATTTTTGGTCTATTTTACTAGGATGGAATATTTTCTTCTTGATGAATGAAAATCCCTGATAATTGGAAAGCACACTAGCAATAGAAGTGGCTGAGAAAAAGAAATCAAATTGAAGACAAAGATTACCATGGAAGCAAAGAGAAAATGGGTGAATATCATAATGCTAAAAGGATGCGCATTTTAATTCAAACACTTAGCACAGTTTATCAATTCAGAGTGGGTATAAGCGGTTGGAGTTCTCATTCAGCCATAGAAATGGACATGAAGTAGAAAAACAGTCTGGGTCAAAGCTCAGCTGCATTGCACGCTGCACAGCTTCAATGGAGTGCTGGCACCTGAATGCCTGGGGAATTCCTTCATTATGTGGTACATACAGGGTTTCAGTCCAATGGGATATTAATAATGTGTTTAAGAAGACAAGACCTTCAGAGTTCTAAAATTATGACAGAATTTCTTAAAAATCACAAAGAATAAAAAGAAAAAAAAAAACAGGAAAGATTCTTCCTGTTTAGAAGTAGCAAATGTCTAATGCTGAAGATAGAAAAAATATGACAAACTAAAAGTTTCAAATCTAGGTCTCTGAAGAGCTGTTTCTAGTAAGATTTTCCTCAGTAACTTGGTCCCTGAAACTTAATTCAACACAGTATTCTAAGAAAAGCCTATTTTGTGATTAGCAACACAGTTATTAGAGTGACCATATTGCTTAAGTTGTACTTAAGATCAATTTTAGAATGAGGTGTGAAGAAAATCACAAAAATATATCAAACCAGACCTGCCTCCAGGTAACTTCATAAACAATGTTATATTACAAACTTAAAACAGACCTCACAAAAAATAAATGAGTAGTGAAATGTCAATGTATTAAAGACCAATCTGTTCATAACATGAAACACTGATTATGACTGGAAAAGAACCCCCGATAATTAACTGAAAGGCAATATTTTCCTTTTGAAAAGACAGTTACAAAAAATAATGGCATCCCAAGTTCAAAATTAAGCTGTCTGATGTTCAGCAAATGACTTGTGCAAGCTGATGGTTAAATTACATGCAGAAGTTACAACTGGATCAAATCACGAGTGGAATGTTTTCTTTTAGTCTTATATCAAGACTTCAGCATAAACATATACAGTGTGATCTATAAAAATAAACAGTCAAGTGCAGAAGATACGAGGGTAAAGTACAATATTGACTATTTGACCAGTTTTACAGCAGGTTACCTAAAATTTCAGGAGCTGTGTACTGTTCTTTTGTCTTTTTCTCTCGCTTCTTAGTAAGATCTCCAATAGAAGAAGTGAAATTTTATTTAGATAGACATGTCTACACAAGTAAAATTATTTTTGGATAAAAGGCACTAATAGTCTCAAGTCAAAATTGTACCACTCCTACATGTATAATCATGCAAAAATGTATAATAAATGTATATACATGCAGAGTGATATTCGCATCACCTACCCATAGAAATAACTTGTGTGAAAGTCTTCATCAGTAGGAAATACAAGCATAAACTTGTTATCTGTTGCTCCACTCTTTTATCTTCCACACTTCCAAACAGCACACCTTATAACTTGGCTTAAATTTAGTATACATTAAACAGACAAAAGTATTTTCAAAGAAATTTATATGCTGTAGCCACCAATTTTAAGATCTGGAAACAAACAAGCTGTGATTTGCTTTACAAAGCAATCACAGCAGAGGACTATTTTTGCTTTTCTCAGCCTTGCCTTTCATAAGCAGATTTGGAGAGGAAAGGAATCTGGTGCTAGGGTTACCTGTACCTATCACCAGTGAATGATCGAGGTAACAGCCACAGCACTGTAACCAACCCTAGGAATCTTAGCATGTATTAAAAATTAAATAAATAAATAATAAATAAATAAATAATTGATGCATTTCTGTGTTTAAAAAAAAAAATCACAAAACCATAGACAGTTAGATTAAAGTTGCAGTGAAGGCATATCAGAAAATCCTCTAAAATACCTCAAAACCCAAAAGCCTGTTTCCTTTTGAGTGTCACAGGGATGGGACAGGAGGGGTTAAATCTGGAAATACTTCCCCAGTCAACTATGTGATCATCTAATGATGTGATGCAAAGTGACTGTGTGGTACCAAAGAATAAGGAGAACTGGCTTCAACTAGGAAACAACTGAAAAAAAATGCTTTCAGGTTGAAAAGATGAAAGGATCAACTAAAAGCACAAGTCACCATTTTTAATGGTTTGTCTTTACAATAGAATTGCTCTTTATAGTAACTGATTGTTAAAGGATTTCAAAAGACGGGGGGGGGGGGG
>QGNR01000269.1:23974-39892 GCA_003435085.1 Syrmaticus mikado
TCTTTGCCAGTTGTTCTGTTCCCACTGCTGTAACCACCCCCATAGAGCATTTGCCACCATCCATGAGTCAGTGTAAAGATAAAGCATTGGCCACCTCTCCCGTTAAGCAACATCTAAGTCCAGTTGGACAGCCTTTACCTCTGCAAATTGGCTCGATTCCCCTTTCCCTTCAGAGGCCTCTGCAACTTGTCGTGTGGGGCACCATGCAGCAGCTTACCATCTGCGATTCTTCCCCACAATACGACACAATCCATCAGTGAACAGGGCATATGTCTTTTCATTTTCTGGTAGTTCATCATATGGTGGATCCTCTTTAGCATGTGATACTTCTGCTGGTGATGTTCCAAACTTTTTACCTTCAGGCCAGTCCATGATGACCTCTAGGATCCCTGGACGGCTGAGGTTCCCCATCCGTGCTCGTTGTGTAATCAACGCAATCCACTTACTCCAAGTGGCATCAGTAGCACGAAAGGTGGAAGGAACCTTTCCCTTGAACATCCAGTTCAGCACTGGCAGTCGAGGTGCCAGAAGGAGCTGTGTTTCAGTGCCAATTACTTCAGAAGCAGCCCGAACCCCCTCATACGTGGCTAAGATCTCCTTTTCAGTTGCATTGTAGCCCTCTTCAGACCCTCTGTACACCCAACTCCAAAATCCCAGGGGTCAGCCTCAGGTCTCTCCTGAGGCTCTTTGCCACAAACTCCAAGTGGGACCTTTCTCTCCAGCAGCAGTATAGAGGATGTTCTTTACATCCTGTTCCATCCGTACTGGCCCCAGGGCCACGGCACGGGCTATCTCTTGCTTACTCTGCTCAAAAGCCTGCTGCTGCACAGGACCCCACACAAAATCATTCTTCTTCCACTTCACCTGATAAAGGGGGCTTATAATGAGGCTGTAGTTTGGAACATGCATTCTCCAAAAACCCACTACGCCCAGAAAAGATTGTGTCTCTTTCTTATAACTGGGTGGAGACATGGCAGTGATTTTGTCGATCACATCTGTTGGGATGTGACGACGTCCATCTTGCCACTTTATACCTAGGAACTGAATTTCCTGGGCAGGTCCTTCCACTTTGCTTTGCTTAATAGCAAAACCAGCACGCAGAAGGATCTGGATTATTTGCTCTTCTTTCTCAAAAACTTCCTTTGCTGTGTTGCCCCACACGATGATGTCAGCAATATATTGTAAGTGCTCAGGAGCACCTCCCTGGTCCAGTGTGGCTTGGATCAACCCATGGCAAATGGTCGGGCTATGTTTCCACCCCTGGGGAAAACGATTCCAGGTATACTGAATGCCCCTCCAGGTGAAAGCAAACTGCGGCCTAGATTCTTTGGCCAAAGGAATGGAGAAAAAGGCGTTAGCAATATCAACGGTGGCATACCATTTGGCTGCTTTTGACTCCAGTTCATACTGGAGTTCTAACATGTCCGGCACAGCAGCACTCAGTGGGGGTGTGACTTGATTCAGGCCACGGTTGTCTACCGTCAGCCTCCATTCTCCACTGGCTTTACGCACTGGCCATATGGGGCTGTGAAAAGGTGATTAAAAGTGGTGTTAAAAGTCTTTACCAGTGAGGCTGATTTCGGCCTCCAACATAGTCAGCTCTTGGAAACCCCCAGTCACTCCATGAATATAAATTGATTCTGTCCCTTGGTGACTCGAGGGCATTAGAGTGCACTGTGCACCAGTGTCCACTAGGGCCTTATATTTCTGTGGTTCTGATGTGCAAGGCCATCTAATCCACACAGTCCAATAAACTCTATTATCCCTTTCCCCCTCTGGCTGGGGGCAGGGCCCCTCTATTTGTTACCTCCGTTGTCTGCAGCACCTGGAGCAATCACCTTTTTGGAGAAGTTCACCTTGGTGGTTGATTTGTCTTGTAATTCTTCTACCTGTACTTGATGTGCAGGAGTAGGTTGTTTATGCCACTTCTTCACATCTTCTCCATGGTCACGTAGGTAATGCCACAAGGCAAAACGTGACGTAGTCTTACTGTTGTCACTTGCTCGAGCAGGAGGACGTCTTCTTTTCATAGCTGAGACATTGGATGACACTGGCTGGGAGGAAATCAAGTTGATCAGCCCCTCCAGTAGGCTGTTTTGGGAGTTCTGTTCCCCATTGGATTTATCTATTACCACCGTGGATTCATCAGCATCAGGCACGATTGATAGTTTGTCTATTATATCTTCTTGTTTGTTCTCCATTCTGTCCAGCTTTTCAGCTACTTTTGCGATGGCTGAAACACAAGCTCGTAGAGGGCTTAGATGTTACTCAAAGTCTTGAAGTTTATTAATCATTTCATTTGTAAGGGGTCTTCTTTCTCCCCTGCCATACACTGCTGCAAATGTACTGGCGTACCTTTCTGGTGCAGTCTTTGTGAATATACGCCACATATTTGGTGTACACCTGACACTCTCAGGATCATACTCTTGGTCTGGCTCATCAGGAATGAAATCGGGGCTATGTAGCGTTTCGTGGTGTCGTATAAGAGAATTTATTGCCTACGGAAGAAGGTATAGTCGGGTAAAGAAAAAGAGTCCGTAGTCTAGCAGAAACTTCCCCTTAGAAAGAAAATCAGCTAACAACATCCTCTTCCAGAGGATATAGGCCTGGTTCTGGCATGTACTAATACCTCGGTCAATGGCTGAGTCCCTAGCAATGCCACCAAGTTGGCGAGCTTCTCTACTATCTAGCCACACACTGTTGGCCCCATTGTCCCAAGATCGAAGTAACCAAGTGGCAATAGGCTCATTTGGGTGACGTGAAAAGCCTTTTCTCAGACTTTGAATTTCATTCATTTTCAGAGATCGATCAACAATGGTAACGATATCTTGCTCACCTCTTACTCTTTCAGGACTTCTTGTTGTCCTCATAGGCGTTGATGACTGTGGTATTACTGAGCGCCCCCTCCTGGACTCAGGGGTGCTTCTCCTGGATCTCGGAGCCACTCCTCTGGACCTCTTTGCTCCTCTTTCTTCTCTTCTAACTGAGTCGAGATTCGTTTCATTTTCTGTCCTCTTACAGGGGCAACTGACATCAATTGTGGTGCCTCCTGTAGTTGATCAGGTTCGTCAGTTCCAATGCTCTCATCTTCCAGCTCAGCTTGGAGTCTGTCTCGTTCGATTATGAGAGTATCTAGCTCAGATTGGAGGGTGTCTCGCTCAGTTTGGAGGACGTGCCATTCGGACTTAAGTGTGTCTTGTTGGGATTGGAGACTGTTACGTTTGGATTGCAGGGAGTCTCTTTCGATTCGGAGGGCGTCTCTCTCAGACTGGAGGTCTTTTCTTTCGACCAGGAGACTCTCTTGCTCATTTTGTACTTTTTCCCTGAGACTCTCCCCTTCAGCTCTCAGACACTCTCTATCAATTTCACAAACTCTCTCCCTCTCTGGGATGCTATTGAATAAGGCCCGATAAGCATTAGCCAGGCCCCAAATCATTTGTGCCTCCTCAGATCTGCCTGAACCACAACATTCCTGTCTCAAATATCTGTTTAAGCTCTCAGGGTCTTTCAGGTGTTCAGGAGTAAAGTTCCAGGACACCGAATATTTCCATCTTTCTTAAGTCTCTCCCAGGCCTCTCCACACTCCCCGCCACTCAGTATTCTCTGGTTTTGGGGAGGGCTTCCTCAAAATATAATAAATACTAATACTGAGTGAAATGATGAGCAGTACATTCAGGGAGATTAACAACGCGATCAGGTGAGCATTCAAAAACTGCATAATGGATTCAAAGAAGAGACTGGAAACCTGATTAAAAATCCCAAGTCTTGTAAAATTAGCAGCTCCCTCTGGAGTTGTATGCCACATTGTATGCAGATACCAGGTACATATTTCCATCAGTGTTTTCAATCGATTGTATATACCTATAGCTCCATAGAGCAAAGCGGCAAACTTAATTAAGGCCCAGTATGTTTTGAGCATTAAAAAAGAAGAAACGGTGGCATGCAGTCCCTTGAAAGGCAGTTTTAGAAGAGAAAGCTTTTTTCCCCTTTTCCTTTACAGAAGCAAGATAGCAAGGCTCAAAGTTTACAAATATCCTAGAATATTGGCAGTCCGCCTGGACTTTTCAAGGTCAAGTTTTCAGAGAGCACTGGTGAAACAGATAAACTTTCCCAACGAAGCTCTCTGAGAGCAGAGAGAGAGATTCATTCTAAAAAGCAGCTCGTTGTCCACATTCTCCACCAAGAATGTCAACGGTTTACGGGCTGGTTAGTCCCGGTTCTGTGACTAGTGGGGCAGAGGGATCCACAGATGCACGCCTCCGGAAAAGAGAAACAGGGGACCCCAAAATAATTGAAAACAGCGGCAATGATCTGAGGTGAAACAGACTAATTTACTAAATATAGGATCAGCAAAATATAATGAGAGAGAGTTTGCGCGAAAGGTGGATAGGTCTCACCACAACGCTGAGGTGAGAAGTGCAGTCCAGTTGAGCTGATGAAGAAAAGCACTGTCATAAAACCATGACAGTGACTTGCTGCAATAGCTTTACAGTAGATAAATCCACAAGTTTCACCCGAACAGAATGACTTCCTATTTAAGACTACAGGCTGAAGGAACAGCTGCTTGGTGTTACGACATGATTCAGAGCTACAGCTAAAGCATGTGCAGTTCAACAGCATAACTCAGCTGAACTATAAAGCAATTTACAAAGGAGGATGGGGGACAGGAAACTTTTACTTTTTTTTTTTTTTTAATGTTGTTTAGCAACATGAAACACTTCATTACTATTTAGGATTATTTATTTATTCCAGCTTACAGTAGCTACATTTCAAAATTCACAGGGTTAGGCAAAGAATACACTGTCAATACAATTAACAAAAAACCAACAATAGTAGTATAACAACATTCTCCCTAAAATCATAAAGTGAACAAACATAATTATCAATTTTCTTCACAGTTTCCTTCATTTCACACAGTAAATCTTTTATTAAAAAAACCCTATAAAGTAATAAAATTAAAATAATATTAAAGTAATAAAATTAAAATGATGATGAGTATCTGTTCTCAGACTGGATCATTTATAATAAACCAGAAGAGAGCTCAAAAATTCAAATCTGGCTGATCAACATTTGTCCTTTCAGGCTTTTTGATGACCAGATGAAAAATAGCTTGGATTTGTTTACCAAATTATATAGAGAGACACAATAAGGTTATTTTCATTGTGCATTAAGCAAAGGCACATGAAGATGGCTGTCTACTGAAAATATTAGGAAATGATGTGAATTTTATATTGCACAACACTGCTCTTTTTCACTGCTGATACTTAATGATTCCTTATTTGTGGAATTAGATGTATTAGCCGGATCTCTTCCCCAGTTTTACTTGCAAAAGTCTATAAGGAGGGTTTTGAAAACCATCATGCCCTACTCTTACATAGCTATGACAATAGAAAATCCCCTATGTAAATACAACTTACATTAGCAAAAGACAGGTGAACATCCCCTCCAGAAAACATAACAACTTTGGAAGCATGAATAGCATCCTCCCATGGAAAGGCTGGGACGTGCTTGATGAAAGACTGGTGATGGTCCAGGCTCACCCCTGCCTGATCAGTCTGAGATTTAACAGAGTGCTCAAAATCGTTTTTAATTTAATAAGCTAATTTTCCACGTGCCTTTGTTTTGCTGATCCAATGCCATGAGAATCATAAAATTTCTGAGAAAGACTGGTTTCTACCTTCATGTTTTTGCAAAGTACTCTCCATCTTCAATCAACCAACTTGAATGTCTAGTTCGAACAGTACAAATTACATAGTACATATGTCCAAATGCTTCCAAACACAACTGTGCACAACTCAGTGCAGACCTTGAGCATTTAAAGAACATCCACTCAGGGAGCCCTAGTTACATCAGGCAAAGAGTTCCCTTTAAGTAGCCTCTGTCCAAGAACTGCAGAGCAAGTTCAGTTTTTAATGAGGTGAAATGCTAGCCCCAATGAAATTAGTAGAAGCTTTCTACTGGTTTTAATAGGGATAGGATTTAATTTATAATGCCCTTGATACTTAAAGCTCTGATAAAATAATCATAATAATGCTGCAAAAACACTAAAAAACACCATGAACTTAAAAAATATATGTGTACTTCTGCCTGGATTATTTTGTCCCAATACTGTTAAAAATAATACTGAAGAATAGTCTTTCTGAAAGATCTAAGATGTCTTTTTCCCCCTATGTCCTGTTTTCTTCAGTATTCCATATCATGACATCATGCAGCAGGCTGTTGGGTGCAGAGGCACAATGCACTGCAGAGCTGTACTTCCTGGTCCTGTGTTCTCTAGCAGTCTTATATGAGTTCCAACTCTCCAAGAGGAAGATACACTGAGATAAACTACTATTTCCAAGAGCCTCCTCTGTTCCCTACATGGTCTCCGATTCCAGGTGACAGGGGTGAACAGCCCTTCCAGGTTGCAGCAGCACAGTGAGCAGCATGGTTAGAGCCTTTCTTTATTCCATTTTGTTTGATTTATTAATTGTAACTCTCTTTCTTACTATCATCTTACATTCATTTACCATTTGTAGTAAATTTGTTATTTCTTCTTATCTTAATTGGGTCATTTTTCTTTCCTTCTCTCCTGAAAGGAGGATGAGAGGGTGAAAGGGGCTCCCCTTTCCCTGTTGCGCTTGAAACTGTGACACCCTGCTATTACTTTTTGCAACAGAAACACTGAATTAAGTTTTACTGCCTTGATTTGAATTTGTTTTATGCTGTGTGCTTATGCCGTGTGCTTTAAAAAAAAAATCCAAATAAGCTATGCAAATTCAGTTGTTTAGTTAGAAGCATGTAAAGTAAAACCCCAAACTCTCATTAAAACATGTGACAAACTTGGGGATTTCCTATAGCTCTCAAGGGAGAGAAGTGGCACAAATGTTGAGGATGAACAAGTGTCTAAGACCAGCCTGCAACCAGGCTGCTTGGCCCTCTGGACCTCCAGGGATTTCTACCCTACAAGCAGATCCTTTCAGTTTTATTTACTGAACTGACAGCTTGACATTTAGCAACATTTAAATTAAGCCTTTCTATAAAGGTTTTTTCCTTCGCACTTGTATAAAAAAGAATTAATGAAGTAGTGGTGTTTCACCTGCTACTAAAACCTGATGCTGCAGTCACACAGATCTTCAATTACTCCCATGCAGAAATGTTTGCCACATTGAAAACATAATTCATTATTAAAAACAGCAATATAGAAACTTGAATAGACCAGTGGAGTTTTACTAGTGTACACCAGCTGATCTAATCTGATGCATTTACTCTTTCAAAACTGTAAAATCACAAATAATTATTTAAGAAACTAAAATGTTTCTTTACTCCATTCTAAAGTATAAGACATAGGAAAATTATACAAACTTCAAATCTGATTATTCACATCTGTGCAAAACTCCAACTGATTTCTCTTATACTTGCTAAATTCAGTGGATTTGTAGCAATTTGTTGAGATGTGAGCATAAACATGCATTCAAAATCCATCTCCAGGTTGGAAAGTGAAAATTTCTTCCTGATACCCTTAAAGCTGGACTACTTTAATGAAATACTGAATGGATGAGATTAAAATTAATGTTAAAATTTCAGCTGAAGAAATTCTAACTCCCTGAAAGTTTCTAGTCAAAGGCCTTTGAAAACAAGCTTAGGATGGAAATTGTGACAAACTGGACTGCAGTCATATACTATAGCAGAAATACTTCCAGTTTTTCAGGAAAAAAAAAAAAAAAATCTTGTCAATGGCAGAGTTCCTGGCAATGCTACTCAGTTGGTGAGCTTCTCTACAATCTAGCAACACACTGCTGGCCCCATTGTCCCAACATCGAAGTAACCAGGTGACAATAGGCTCATTTGGGTGATGTGAAAAGTCTTTTCTGAAACCTCGAATTTCATTCGATCAGTAATGGTGACGATGTCTTGCTCACCTCTTACCCTTTCAGGACTTCTTGTTGCCCTCTTAGGTGTTGGTGACCGCAATCATATTGAGGGCCCCTACCCTGGACTTAGAGGCACTTCCCCTGGATCTCGGAGCCACTCCTCTGGACCTCTTTCCTCCTCTTCTCTTACAGGGACTGCTTCCTCTACTTTCTCATCCTCCTCTTTCTTCTGTTCTGAGTCGAGATTTGTTTCATTTTCTGTCCTCTTACAGGGGCAACTGACATCAATTCTGGTGCCTCCTGTGGTTGATCAGGTCAGTCAGTTTTGATGCTCTCACTCTCCAGCTTGGCTCGGAGTATGTCTCATTCGATTATGAGGGTATTTAGTTCAGATTCGAGCATGACTCGATGAGCCTGAATGTTGTTTAGTTCAATTTGGAGACTGAATTTTGTGAACTGGAAGGCATCTCGCTCAGTTCGGAGTACGTCCTGTTCACACTTGAGGATGTCCCTCTTGGACCGGAGGGCATCTTGCTCAGACTGGAGGGTGTCTTGTTGAAATTGAAGGTGGTTGAGTTTGGATTGAATTCAGTCTCTCTCGGTTCGGAGGGTGTCTCTCTCAGATTGGGGAGTATCTTGCTCGGACTGGGGAGTGCCCCGTTGGGATTGGAGACTGTCAAGTTTGAATTGCTGGGAGTCTCTCTTGGTTCAGAGGATGTCTCTCTCAGACCAGAGGGAGTCCCGCTCAGATTGGAGGGTGTCTCTTTCGGACCAGAGGGTTTCTCGCTCAGATTGGAGGTCCATTCTCTCAACTAGGAGACTCTCTTTCTGGACCCGGAGATTCTCCCTATCAGCTCGGAGACACTCTCTTTCATCACAGAGGCTCTCTCTCTCAATTTCAGAAACACTCTTCCTCTCTGGGATAGTATTGAATAAGGACCGATAAGCATTAGCCAGGCCCCAAATCATTTGCATCTCCTCAGATCTGCCTGAGCCGCAACATTCCTGTCTCAAATATCTGTTCAGGCTCTCAGGATCTTGCAGGTGTTCAGGAGTAAAGTTCCATGACACCGAAGATGTCCATCTCTCTAAAGTCTCTCCCAAGCCTCTCCATACTCCCTGCCACTCAGTATTCTCTGGTTCTGGAGAAGGATTCCTCAGAATATTATAAATACAGATACTGAGTGAAATAATTAAAATAATGAATAGTACATTCAGGGAGATTAACAACGTGATCAAAAATTGCATAAAGGATTTAAAGGAGAGACTGGGAGCTTGCTTAAAAATCCCAAGTTCTGTAAAATTAGCAGCTCCCTCTGCAAACAGGTTTAAAAGAGGAAGTGGAATCATTTTTTTTTTTTCTCTTTACAGAAACAAGATAGCAGTGCTCAAAGTTTACAAATATCCCAGAATATTGACAGTCCGCCTGGACTTTCAAGATCAAGTTTTTCAGCACAGAAACCTGATAAAGTTTCCTAACGAAGCTCTACGAGAGCAGAGAGAGACTCGTTCTAAAAGCTAATAAGTGTCCTTTGCCCTCATTCTCCACCAAGAATGTCAACAGTTTATGGGCTGGTTTGGCCCTGTTCCATGACTAGCGGGGTAGAGGGACCCACAGATTCACACCTCCAGGAAAGGGGATAAGGGAAAAAGGGTAGAGAGATGGGCCCCAAAAATAACAGCGGCAACAATCTGAGGAGAAACAAACTAATTTACTACATAAGATATCGGAATGCAAGATAACACACTATAATAGAATATATTACAATATAATTAGAATTGGAGCTAATAAATCAAATATGAGAGAAAGTGTCCAAAAACTGAAGGCCTTACTATAATGCTGAGGTGAGACATGCAGTTGGGTCGAGCAGCAGGGAGGAGAGTCTGACAATAGCAAAGGAAAAAGGGAAGGTCTTGTGACCTTGCCAGAGGTTATAGCTCCTCTCTGAACGCAAAGTCCTCTGGGGTATGTAGTTCTTCTTCTCTTCTGGGACAGGTACCTGGAACTGGAGCATTAATTCTTTAACTCCCAGTGCACTACATGACGTTATGATATGGAATAACGATAACCAAAAATCATAAAACCATAACAAATCTGAAGTTACCTATCAGGAATCCTGAAGTCTGCTCAGAGATGCCAAATCTGAAATACAGACTTGTCACAGTACTGGTATGTGTAGGATGCTGCCTGCAGTGCACTGCATCTTTTGCACTACAGGGTGATCAGATTCTCCTGCTGAATTGCACAGCCTGCCAGATCTGCAACCACTGTCATCAAGGTCACAATACACCTGAACAGAAAAAGTGGGATCTCTTCTCATCTCCTAAAAAGAAAAACATGCTTCTGCCCACAGAAAACAAGCTAATGGGGCAGGTATTCTCCTGTACACCCCAACATATACATTCAAGGGAGTTATGACAGCTGAAGCTCTGGCTTTGAGGTATGTGAGAGGAGTGACCAAACAAAACACTATCTATTATTTACAAAATCATTTACAGCCAGTGCTCTTGCACAGATATTCTTAATTTCCCCACAAATACTGCCTAGTGTTAAGTTAAAATTACATCTCAGATTAACTATCCCCTCAGCCTTCTGGATGCCCTTGAATAAATTAACCCTAGAAACATTACAACTTTAAACTGTATGTTCAGCTGCTGTAATTCACTGCTTGTTTTTTCACATTCATAATTGATTACATTGAAAAAAAATAAATAAATGGTAATGGATAAAAAAAAGTTGAGAACTTTTAATTTTTACCTACATTAACCAAATCAAAATTTTAATCTATTAATACAGTGAGTGATTTCAACTCTGGTTATGTGGTTTTTGTTTTTAAAGAGAAAAAAAATTACCTGAACAAGATACTGAAGGTTGACAGAAATTTCACTGGCTACATCCCCAAAGTTATTCTTCATTTATGAGATTAGTACATAAAAGTCAAGTCTGAGAGAAAAAATAAATTCAACTGATCTACTTGCACAATTAGTTTTGTAATACCTAATTGTTCCATATATATTATTTATTGAAAATAAAGTTAAGGGCATGCTTACAGTCACACTGAGTTAAGTGATGCCTACACATTAAAATAAACCAGTCACTGCAAAAAGCTGCTTCTGCATGCATCAGAAGTTGTAAAGTTGTCATGCTTTAAAATATGCTGCTCTTATCATCATCATAAAGGTATATATATATCAAATCTATGATCACCAGAAGGATTTTTTTTCATAGCAGCAAATTATCTTCCCTGAAGGATCTTAATTTTAAATAGGAAAGGACAGGTTTATTAAATTATATTTAAACATAAAATAACTCATTTAAAATTGACCTACAGTTCAGTTAAAAATGCATACAATTTCAGATGAGGGAGCTTTCTTGTAAGCTTATATCAAAACCTTTGTATCAAATTTATGCATGAAGATAAGATCTGTAAAGAATTTATTCCAGTCCTTAAAAATTATCTCCTACATAGGTTTTCAAACAGTTACTCTGAAAATAACACAGCTCTCTAAGCTCTTTTTCATAATGAAGGCATCACATATTTAAAAATTAATAAATAAATAAACTTTGGGACAAGAATAACATTAAAATACCAAGGATGGTATTATACTCAGAATAAATAGCATTTCTTGAGTTTCTTTTACAGTTCTGATTCAAAACCTACAAATTGATGGAAAAACATCCATTGACTTAAGGGAGGAAAAAAATAGACCTACAGAAGATACAGTGATTACTTCCAATAGAAAGAAAAAGAATTACACTGAAATAATTAGAAAAAAAAATCGGAAGTTACTGATGTTTAAAAAGCAAAATAACAGTCGAGAGACCTATAGTTTTCTCTTTACTTAAACTATGTCTATGCAGAGACTTTCAGTTTCCATTATTATAATGTTTATTTTATTTGCATTAGAAACTTTTAACAAATTGTAACTGATGAGAAACATACATTTTTGGTAGCTATGGAGAAGTTGCTTCACATGAAGAAAGGCTTTACTGGAGAGGTGAACAAAAAACCCTGTGTGCAGTGATAATAGTAAGAATTAAATTGAGGTTTATAATATATATATATTAAATTAATGTTACTTTCAACATCATAGTTTCAAGCTTGCCTATTCAGGATAACTATCAGTATTAAAAAAAATCCACAGAATAGCAAGTTATTGTATTATTTAAATGAAACTAATGTTCTGGCATTCCCAGTCATGAGTAAATATTGATTTCAGTGACATTCCAATGTGGTTCAGAATAAGCTCTTGCTGTCTGACTCAGAGCATCAAACCATGCCTTCAGACCACCGAACTGTTTATTAATGTCTGTCACATCTTTGCTTAAATTCTGGTTCCAAGAATCAACCCATCCACCAAGAGCTGCTTATCTTAGGACTGACACCACTATTTTTACTCCAGCATGAAGGATACAGATTGATCATATGCACACAAGGAAGCAGCAGTGCTTTTTGTGCAGAAGTCACGTATGCAAACACACGTACTTTGGATGTGATTCATCTCACCTAACTTTAGCACAAAGTTATCTAAGCTGTTTCAAAGAGGATTTTAGATAACTGATGGAAGAGAAAGACACTGTCAGGAGGCATCCTCTGTAGGTGCTTCTCTCTTTCTAGAGATCTGCAGAACAACAAACTAGATGTCTAAAATTAGAGGAAATGATTTCCACTCAAACTCAGCATGTGTATATATGTATACATGTGCATATTTGTGCACACAGTATAAGATAGCTGCTTCCATACGCCACATGCAATACAGCAGTGACATTAATAAAAACTCTGGACAGAAAATGAACTACTAAATGTGAGACAAAAAAAAAAAGATTAATGTGTGCTATATTCAAACTGAAGAACTTGGGAGTGAACAGAGTTGAAGAAATGTTGTGGGTCTGTATCTAGTCTAGTTCTCTAGGGTATGTCTTTAAATATAAAACTTCTTTCCTTATATAAATGTGTTAACATGCAAGGAGAACATTTAAATGAATAGTCTAAATGTTCCTATTGTAACAAACATAGCTCTATTGCTTTTGGGGTATTTAAACAAGGATTCTGAATTATATTTTCCAAAGTCAGGTGATGAAAGCCTACAGTATAAAGGTGTTTTATGCATGTGCTGGCACATGCACATAGGTATGTTGTGTTGTTTTGGGTTTTTGTTTTCTTATTAAGCTACATATATAGTCTCTATAAATTAAAATAAACAAATAAATACCATGGTAATCAAACCCAAAAGAGAAAAACAAATATATATGAAGAGAAAAGCAAACTTTGTTTTTAGCATAATCCAAAGTAATATTAAGATCGCAAAGATAGGATATATTTGTATATTTGATATATATTTGTAAGTTTATGTTTGATTCAGATGAAGCTCTGCAGTATTCCCATTCTCTGGAAAGACAGGTAGAGAACTGTTATTAAGAGTCGCTGGAAACTCTAGCATAGCATCAACATTTTGATAGCCCACATAAGAATTGAACAACTGCTGAGAAAGTACTTGGCTATCAGAAACCTGCATGAATGTCCCTGATTGTGTGGTGGGGGGGCTGTTTGTCCAACTAGTTGCATTTTAGGTTCCCTGGGCTCCAGTTGCTGCTTGCTTTCTTCATCTGTGTCAAGACAAGTTAGCTTTTCTATCCACATGCGAAATTTCTCCTCTGTCTGCCTCTGCATCTCAGCAAAGCAGTTCATGGCCTCTTCCAGGACATTGCCTATGCAGTTCCTATCCCATATGGTGCCCCTGTCAAGCAATCCTGGAATTTCCCTGGTTGCTCCTCCAGATCCCTCAGCACGACTGAAGCCAGCTTTAAAGACATTGAGGCCATTTGATAAGATATCATCAAGATCATCATATTATTTATTAAGACTCAAGAAAACAAACTTTTCTAATTGTGTCCCTTGGATATGACACCAGGGAGGAATTAGCAAATATTGAATTAACCAACATTATTAACATCAAATAACATTTTACATTCACTGAGGTTATAATAGATTTTGGCTTCAAAACTATTTTTATTCTAGAATTCTCAGATGATTCTGTCACAAAGATCTAATTTGTTTTATAAACCAAATTACTCCAATTCCCTTGCAATTTCAGTTTTGATTTCAACTGAAGGTATCCAAAACATCATACAACATTCCAAAGGTTTACTTCTGTTAAGCTATGGTCCAATATACTATTATTTAATTGATAAACCTGAATAATTATACATATTTTACTTAAATACTTGAACCCATTAAAAACATACACACAAGCTCAAACATACATGACCACTGTGATGATACATGGGGTGAAAGCAACTTCTGTCATGTCTGATAGGAAAACACAACTACATCACAGGAATAATCCACAGAACATGTCAGAGTGATGATGCTGATACCAACAGCAAGCCTCACACCAACCAAAGTGTGCCCTTCATCTTGCAAATCACCAGCCGGCCATGCATCATTTCTCACATTACTTCTTCAAGTCAATGCAAAAAACAGACTGGGCATAGCAAGAAGGAAACTGTTCTTCTGTCCATCAAAAACCTGAACAAAATGACTTTGGCATTATCAGGAAGAACTTCAGCAGCAAGAAGACAAAGCCATCCTCATTATCTTATTCTACTTGTCAACAAGAAAAGGCAGCAGTATCTATATTTTTAAATTCAATCCAAAATCATAGAATAATAGAATCATAGAATGGCTTGGGTTGGAAGGGACCTCAAGGATCATCAAAATCCAACCCCCCTGCTGCATGCAGGGCCACCAACCTCCATATTTAATACTAGACCAGGCTGCCCAGGGCCCCATCCAACCTGGCCCTGAACACTTCCAGGGACAGGGCATCCACAACCTCTCTGGGCAGCCTGTTCCAGCACCTCATCACTCTCTCTATAAAGAACTTCCCCCTGATATCCAACCTAAATCTTCCCTCCCTCAACTTAAAACCATTTCCCCTTGTCCTGCTGTTATCCACCCTTTAAAAAGAGTTTACTCCCCTCCTGTTTGTAGGCTCCCTTTAGGTACTGGAAGGCTGCAATGAGGTCACCCTGCAGCTTTCACTTCTCCAGGATGAGCAAGCCCAGCTCCCTCAGCCTATCTTCGTAGGGGAGGTCCTCCAGCACTCTAATCATCTTTGTGGCCCTCCTCTGGACACTCTCCAACAGCTCCCTGGCTTTCCTGTATTGGGTGCCCCAGACCTAAACACAGTACTCCAGATGGGGCCTCACTAGGGCAGAGTAGAGAGGGACAATCACCTCCCTGTCCCTGCTGGCCAACTTTCTTCTGATGGAGCCCAGGATATCATTTGCTTTTCAAGCTGCAAGAGCACACTTACTCTAGGAAACAACAAAACCCCAAGAACACTGAGCTTTGCATCCATTTGAGAAATAATAAACAATTCTTGCACATGCTGTCCTACCACATGAACATTACCCGAGGAAACTCCAGAAGGAAACAAGCATCACATTAAACTACACAAAGCAGTTGTCTAAACCAGCAATATACGAGTAATATCTAAACAAGAAACTTGTGGGATGCTCTCATTTAAGATTAATAGGAAATATCCAAAGAATGGGAGAAATCATTGCACAGCACTAAGCAAAGATTTACTAACAAAAGCATAAGACACTAATTCTTGGGATTGCACTGTATACACAAAATTACAGTATCGCTTAAACAATACACTCTTTTTCTTTAAAGAGGTATACATAAAACCTTCAGTAACAGCTAAACAAAGCCTAGGATTATTCTTTTTATTTTCAAGCCAGAGTAGTGATACCACATGAGGGCCACATATTTTCTATTACAAAACCAACTTTTGAAGTCTTCCCTTATCTGTTTACCTGTCAGATAGGCTGGAAATTCAAAGAATTGTAGAATCCTTAGAGTTGAAAAGGACCTTTAATGGTCACCTAGTCCAACTCCCCTGCAATGAACAGGGACATGCACAGCTAGATCAGGTTGCCCAGGGCCTGGTCCAGCCTCACCTTGAAAGTCTCCAGGGACAGGGCATCAACCACATCTCTAGGCAACCTGTTCCAGCACCTCACCACCCTCACTGTGAAAGACTTTTTCCTTTT
>QGNR01000269.1:41380-54483 GCA_003435085.1 Syrmaticus mikado
CCCACTGTCAATATCACTGATGGAGATATTAAAGAGTATCGGTCTCAGCACTGACCCCTGAGTGACACCACTCACTACTGATCTCCATCCAAACACTGAGCCACTGACCACCACTCTCTGAACTCGATCCTGCAGCCAGTTCTTCATCCATTGAACAGTCCACCCATCAAATCCATATCTTTCCAATTTGGAGAGAAGGATGGTGTGGGGTACCATGTCAAAGGCCTTACTGAAGTCCACATAGATGACATCAGTGGCTCTTCCCTTGTCCACTGATGCAGTGACACCATCATATAAGGCCACTACGTTGGTCAAGCAGGATTTGCCCTTGGTGAAGCCATGCTGGTTCTCCTGTATCACCTCCCTGTCTTCCATGTGCCTTAGTATATCTTCCAGGAGGATCTGCTCCATGATCTTTCCCAGCAGAAAGGTGAGACTGATAGGATGGTAGTTCCCAGGGTCATCCTTTTTACCCTTTTTAAAAATGAGTGTGATGTTGCCTTTTTTCCAGTCACCTGATTGCCATGACTTCTCAAATATCATTGAGAGTGGTTTGGCGACTACATCAGCTTATTCCCTCAGGACTCTGGGATGCATCTCATCGGGACCCATAGACTTGTGGATATTCAGGTTCCTCAGGTGGTCATGAACCTGATCTTTCCTTACAGTGGGAGGGACATGGCTTCCCTAATCCTGTCCTACCAAACCAAGTATTTGAGGGCTGTGCTATCTTTCGATAACAGCAAGTCTAGGAGAACTTATTTCAGGACTCAAAGACCATCTTCTTATACCGAAAGTGAATGCTATCTAGTATTTGTTGAAGAATGGTAAAATCCTAAATGCCAACAAAGAGGCTAAATCATTAAGAATAAAAAAAATATTCTTCATCTGCAATAATTAAAAAAAACATTGCACTGAATGAAATAAAGAGACAAAACTTATAACTGCTCAGGTCAGTGAAAAAATTCTCAGTGGTATCCATGAAGTTTAGATTGAACCTGTTTGTTCATATTTAACTTGGCATCATATAATCTATTCAGTGTAACACATATTGTGCATAGTTTTTACTTTACCACCAATTAGATCTCAGCTCTTTACTTTTCAGTCTTTGTGGAGAAGAAAAACAAGTATGAGCATTTTAATGAAGTTCAGCAGAGAGAACTATCTCACTGAACAACTGCTTGGTTTATAACTTTGCTACATACACAACAAAATGAAACTAGTGATACTACATCTGTTTACGACTTCATTATGCATTTCACTGAACATTTTCCCTACACTACTAATCTAGCCTAAAGAATTTCAGAACCAGCCATGTGGATGGTTTGAAAAAAAGTATGACTACACTATTATAATGGAAGTAATTTAGGGACATAAAAAACTACTGTATTCTCAAATGTGACACTTTAATTTTCTGACCACACATGCAAACCGTCTTCTGTAATACATTTCATAAAAGGTTAAGCATTAAAATACATATAGCCTTTGTATATGAAGGCCATATTAAAACAACCGTCACTAAAAGTTTTAGAGCATCTCTGTTGTCTAGAAAATAGCTTTGCCAACAGACCAGTTTGAAATTCAATCCCCAAAATAAGCCATATTGAGGAAGTAACAAACATTGTTTCTGAGGTGTCCAAATGCACTAAGACAAAGGGAAACACAAACTCTTCTGCATCAAGGTGTACAGACTTTTGAAAAAGTAAATGGAAATGCTTTCTCATGCTTATGTCCTGACAGATAGATGCATTGCAGTTTCTTGACAACAAAATTCAAGTATGAAGTTAAACATGAGGTCTACTATTACATTTTGTCTTTGTGCAGAGGATACACATGGGCTGAATTACCAGAAATGCTTGTTACCCTATATTACTTTCTAATTGTTCATTCCCTAGATTGTGAGGCTGTTAAGGGCCTAGTGCTAAGCGCACTAAAAATGCTTTCTATTCATAAAGTTAACTTCAGCTAAGCTCTTTGCCAGGTCCAAGAAGAGGGATCACAGACAGCACACAAACCTGTCACTGCAATGGAGCACTGGGAGTCCCTGTCAGGCACAGCTCTACTGCATCTGTGAAGACCACAATGTTCTATTAACCCAAAAGTAGCACAGGATGCCTTTTGGCATCCCTTGTCCTTACATCTATAGCAAATGTTTTTCTCTTGTACTAAGAGCCTGTTTCCCACAAACTAAAGTTGTTTTTGGTTAAAGGAAAACTGCAATCTGACAGGTATGGATTGAGCCTAATTCCAA
Source organism: Syrmaticus mikado (assembly GCA_003435085.1). Classification (NCBI taxonomy): domain Eukaryota; kingdom Metazoa; phylum Chordata; class Aves; order Galliformes; family Phasianidae; genus Syrmaticus; species Syrmaticus mikado. Next base: position 43,632 of record QGNR01000269.1, read on the forward strand.
AAGTAAAGCTCAAAAGTGTTCATGTCTTATGTAATTTAGGATCAGGTGAATGATAGGAGCTATAAAATGATAATAAAGGTCACTGTTCTCCAGGATGATTTTTGCACACAAATTGCAACCCAGGTAAAATTATGACTTGGTTTAATAATATTACATTTACAGGTGTAAATGTACCATCTACTACAGTGGTATGTTTTCACTACACATCTCTCAAAGCAAGACCTAGAGCTCAAATAATGAAAAGCCTATTGACACAGAAAAGTACCCAAGAGTGATTTCAGATCTCAGCAATGTAAGTCAGAAATCTAGCAAATCTCAAAATACTATGTGGTACCTTTCTGGGTCACAAGGTACTTTATGACTTTATAAAGCATGAAAAGAATATACTCTGGGGGATTTGGTGAGGGTATTTTGGGAGTGGAAGGGCTGACCTGTCCTGAAACTCAATGAAAGAAAGTTTTCTTCCATGGGCTTTAAGTTAAGTCTTAATTGCTCAGCAAAGTGGAAATATAGTAAATAAAAAGGCATAGAGCTATGAAAGCTAGAAGTTTGACTAGCTACTAAATTGGTGAAATTATTTTTAGACTGTCTATTAAAAGTTTACTACATAATAATTATGGGAAGAATATGCCTTTCTCAGACTTCCTTTGTGTAATCTGCTTCCTAGCAATACGTGGGAGAAATGCCAGTTCTCATGGTGACAGAATTGTTCACCATAATCAAGCCAGATCAAACAGTGACCATTATTTGTAAAAACTGATGCAAAAGGCAAAATGTAATGTAACCCAGTAAAAATTGGCAAGCAAAAACATTTTATGTGATTTTATTTTTGATTGCTATATGATGATGATGGTTCTATGGTATAGTATTCTGCAAGAGTATGTCGCACAAAATCCTGTCCATGGCACTTGAGCTAATAAAACAACAAAAGACTCACCAGACAAGAAACTTGAAGAATTCATCTTTCTTTCACTAATAAAATCATAAGAAGGTCCCTATAATTTGATGTTCCCAATTTTTTAGCATGGATATATCAGAAAATAAAAAATACAGAATTTATAGATCCTATGACATATGAAAATGGTAACAACTCTGTCTAAAATACTTCAAATTTAGATTTGGAAACAGCTCGAGCACCTAAACAAATTCATATTTATATCAAAAAATAGGTGACCGGTTGTAATCTGCAAGAATTTGCAATAAGGTTAAGCAGGTTTGTCATGCACTGAAATGGAGAGCTGAAAGCACAGCAATAGTGCAATAGTGAATAGGGGCTTACCGTAACGCAGGCAAGAGGTAGTCATGTTATTTCAAAGGCAGCTTCAGAGCTGTGGTCTTAATGTATTAAAGAAAAGCTGGCCACTTATCTTAAGAATGTATTTATTAGATTATCACCATCCATTGGGATTTAGCAGCACTGGTAGGAATTCATAAAGCTTACAAAGGAAAAGATCTAAAAATTCCAGAACTCAAAGGTAGTTCTTCCTCCAATTAACCATTTCTATGATTTGTTGGTATGCAAAAGTGCATTGAAGCCTCAGAAAAGATTTTAAAGTTTGCCCAAATCTTGTTAATATACTGCAATCTTCAAATTTAAACAGAGCTGCAGTTCTGTTTTTTCTCAAGTGTCACTCATCTAATTTAGCATGACAGTTGAGAAACGATATCAGATGTGTTACAGTTCAGTTTAAAAAACATCCTCTACCTGGTATCTCTGTAGCGATGGTCTTGCTTCTCCCTGAAATCTCTTCATCATCAGATGAATTCGTGCTTGAGTCACATGTCAGGTCACTATCACTGGTACTGCTGTCCTGCAGCAGGTTGTACTTCTTGCGAGCAGCTGCCTCTCGTTTCTGCCTTAACAGACGAATTCTTTCCCTGTGTTTTTGACTTCGGTGACCTTTTACCTTGGTAACTCGATCATTCTGCTTATCACTAGACTGTCGGTTTTTCTTGGCAGCCATTGTTGAAGTCTCACTTTCAGACCTGGATCGCCTGGATTTCCTCCCAACTGCAGCCCTGGAGATCCCAGAAGGATCCCCCTCTACAGCAGCTTCAGCTTGACAGGGCTCATTCTCTTCTGTGGAAGACAATGTATCTGAGTCAGCCAAATGCCCACTGGAAGAAGAAAGCATGCAAGGATTAGAAGAGTCACTCTCATAAACTTGACCATCCGTTGCCTTATCACTCTCTGCAGATGCTAGCTGAGATTCTGAAGAGTCTCGTCTCAGTTCCATCAGTAAGCAAGGCATCAACAACAGCACTGCAGAGTCTGATGCACTGTGCATGAGGTCTTTCTGAGTATGAGTCTTTAGTTCTACAGGACCATCTTCATCAGGAACTGTCTCTTGCTTCTCAGAAGCCTTTGGCAGAACTTCTGAATTCACAAGTGCTTCTGCTTTTCTGACTGCCTCCATCTTCATTTCAGAACACCAAGGTCCTCCTGATCTCAAAGCATAGAACACATGGTCTGAAAGATTGGGTAAGCTAGATATGGTTTTCAGCAATACAGCAGCCTGCACAAGAACAGAACAGTAAGAATAATTTACCCAAGTAACTCACTTAGTCCAAATCTTCAGAGTATTACCTAATCAACTTGTTGCTTTCAGTCAGTATGGCTCAGTACCATATTGCTTTTTTCTGTTCACTAGGAAAAAGTAAACTCATCCTGTTACACCAATCTATTCTTCCTTTTTTAAACATATATGAAAGACAGCATTGGAATCACACTAAATGTTGGAAAGTAAGGGGACCTAAGAGAGCTGGTCGACATCTAAACACGACTTACTCCAAGCTCAAGATCGGTGCCTCCCTAAGAGTACAAAATCAGGGAAAGGCAGCAGGAGGCCTGCATGGATGAGCAAGGTCCTCATGGATAAACTCAAAGGAGAGAAGAAATTCCATAAAATGCAGAAAAAGGGCCTGTCCACTTGGAAAGAATATAGGAACATTGTCAGGTCCTGCAGGTATGCAATGAGGAAAGATAAGGCTCGCTTGGAATTAAATCTGGCAAAGGAGGCCAAGGATAATAAGAAAGTCTTTTTTTAAGTATGTCAATAGTAAAAGAAAGACTACGGAAAATGTGGGTCCACTACTGAATGAAGTAGGTACTCTGGAAACAGGGGATGCTGAGAAGAGAGCATCTAGCCAAAATCAGTGCACAGAAATCCATAGGGCCCAATGGAATGCACCCATGTGTGCTGAGGGAGATGGCAGAAATAATTGCTGAACCGCTTTCTATGATCTTTGAAAGATCTTGGAAAATGGGAGAGGTGCCTGAAGACTGGAGGATAGACAATGTCACACCAGTCTTCAAGAAGTGCTAGAAGGAGGATCCGGGCAACTACAAGCCAGTCAACCTCATCTCTGTTGCTGGAAAGGTGATGGAGCGACTTGTTTTAAATGCCATCTCCAAGCAGCTGGAAGAGAAGGTAATCAGGAGTAGTCAGCAGGGACTCACCAAGGGGAAATCATGCTTGACCAACCTGGTAGCCTTCTATGATGTCATCACCAGCCGGTTAGATGAAAGGAGACCAGTGGATGTTGTGTACCTTGACTTCAGCAAGGCATTTAACATCTCCCACATCCTTGTGGTGACGGTTAGAAAGCATAGGATAGATGAGTAGACAGTGAGGTGGCTTGAGAACTGGCTGACTGGCAGAACTCAAAGAGAGGGTTGTGATGTATGGCTCACAGTCTAGTTGGAGGCCTGTAACTGGCCAGGAGTTGGTACTGGCTCTGGTCTTGTTCAACGACTTCATCAATAACCTGGATGAAGGAATAGAGTCCACCCTCAGAAAGTTTGCTGATGATACAAAGCTGGGAGGAGTGGCTGACACACCAGAAGGCTGTTCTGCCATTCAACAAGACCTGAACATACTGGAGAGTTGAGCAGAGAGGAACCTGATGAGGTTTAATAAGAGCAAGCGTGGAGTCTTCCACCTGGGGAGGAATAACTGCATGCATCAGTACAGGTTAGGGGCTGATGTGCTGGAGAGGAGCTCTGCAGAGAAGGACCTGGGTGTTCCGGTGGACAACAGGTTGGTCAAGAGCCAGCAGTGTGCCCTTGAGGCCAAGAAGGCCAATGGTATCCTGGAGTGCATTAAAAAAAGCATGGCCAGCAGGTTGAGGGAGGTGATCCTCCCCCTCTACTCTGCCCTGGGAGGTCACATTTAGACTGTGTCCAGTTCTGGACTCCCCAGTTTAAGAAAGACTGAGATCTAAAAAGAGTCTAGTGGAGAGCCACAATGATGATTAATGGCCTGGAGCATCTCCTGTAGGAGGAAAGGCTGAGAGACCTAAGACTCTTTAGCCTGGAGAAGAGAAGGCAAAGGGGATCTCTTAACTGTTTATAAATATCTAAAGCATGGGGGTCAAGTCAATGAAGGCAGACTCTTTTCGATGGCATGCACCTGTGCTTCCATAGCTGACTCAGTCCTTGCTTCAGGTGACCAATCAGGAGTTCAGGCTATGACTCAACAATTCCCATACAGCCAGTATGAAAACATCTATCTAATATTTTGTCACATGCTCATATACACTGTAACAATATCCTGCATGAGATTGATCAAACCAGAGAACAAGTCATGACATGCCTAAGGAAGTGCCTGGAGAGGCATCAGGAAGGCCTGAAATCGCCCCCCTGTGCTCTTTGTTTAACAAAGAACCATCTTTTGTACAGAAAGGAAGAAGCCTTTGAGAGAATCACTATGTCAGTACGATAAGAAGGGTACTGAGACATCTTGGAAACAACAGGAAAGTGACTGACTAGAAACAAGATAGGCTATGAATTAACAAGTGTCAGAATGTAATTAACAACTGTAAATCTTCAGTAAGATTGTGAACCTGGAGTACCCAGCCAATGGGAAAACAGGAGGGGGTAGGAATGGGGAGACAAAGTACAAAAGCTGTACTATTGTGTCTATAGGTGTGCTCCTGCTTGTGGGATGCCTGCCATTGCAATTGCGAATAAAATTTGCTTTTATCGGATACCGTGGATAGTAAAAAGATGGTTCACAGAAACAAAGGGTAAAGAGAGTTTACAGAAGCAAATACACGGAGGCTGCTAAAAGAATGGGGATGGCAACAAGCTGGGATTAGGACAATGTGGGGGGTGGAAGACATAAAGATAAGAGTTTTGAGAACAGTTCAAGGATATTTAGCAAGTGACAAGATGTCCACAAGGCAAGCTAGAACTGGTTCAGGGGCTACCCCTTCCACAGGGTCAGAAGTTTACAGTGAAGAAGACTATGAGCCTTCATCCTATGACCACCAGGAGGAGACCCCCACTGCTCATGACGCACGCGCAAGAAGGAGGGACCATATGCTAAGGGGTTCTCGGAAATATAATGAATATGTATGCAAATTCCGGGAAAATGATTATGTATAAGTTCAGCCTATATCTGTACAAAGCTTTTGCTCTACGGTGTGCAAGTTAGGTGGAGCTATCCCCCTTGCACCAGGGCGTATGCACAATGCTAATAAATATACCTGCTCTATATCCTTATTCAGGCTATAGGGTTTGATTTCCACACGTCAACCGTCCTGACAAAAATATTTGGATATTTCCAACAGCTTTTACAGAGATGCCCAGGGCAGAGTGGCTCAAATATCTCCTAGTAATAGTGTGTCAACTTTCAGGATGCCCTGATGCATTTCCAGCAGCTTCAGCAACCTCCAGCTCTCTTATGAAATTATTGCTAGAACCAACCACTCCCAGGTATGGGATAGTAGAGGCAATAGACTCTGATAGAGGAATCCATTTTACTGGAAAAGTATTACAGGAGGTAATGACTGCTCTAGGAGTACGATGGGACTTACATACTCCTTGGCATCCAGAAAGTTCAGGGAAAGTGGAATGAATGGATAAGGAAATAAACACCTCCTGAAAGTGGAGTGATCACTGTGTCCTGAATGAAGTCACACCCCCACTGTGATGGACATGCTACAACTTCAGTATAAATAGAAATCAAAAGCAGCTAAGTGGTATGCCACCACTAACACCTTTTTCTCCATTCCTTTGGCCGCAAAACATATGCCTCTTTGCTTTCACCATGAGGAGTGTTCAGTATACCTGGAACTGTTTTCCCCAGGGGTAGAAACATAGTCCAACGATTTGCCATGGATTGATTCAGATTACACTGGAACAGAATAGTGCACCTGAACACTTACAGTATATTGAGGACTTCACCTGTGCTCCCAGGGCTGACTCATTGCTCGCCTCAGGTGATCAATCAGAGGTTGAGGCTGTGATTCAGCAGTTCCCATACAAGGTCCCAGTGCAGCAGCAAGTGTTTGAACAGATTAAACAGGAGATAGCCCACGCTGTGGCCCTAGGGCGAGTACAGATGGGACAGGATCTAAAGAACATCCTCTACATTACTGCTGGAGAGAAATGTCCCACTTGGAGTCTGTGGCAAAGAGCCTAAGGAGAGACCTGAGGCAGACCCCTGGGATTCAGGAATCAAGCATACAGGGGGCCTGAGGAGTGCTGCTATACTCCAACTGAAAAGGAGATCTTAGCCACGTATGAGGAGGTTTGGGCTGCTTCTGAAGTAGTCAGTACTGAAGTGCAGCTCCTTCTAGCACCTTGACTACCAGTCCTGAACTGGATGTTCAAGGGAAAGGTTCCTTCCACCTTTCGTGCTACTGATGCCACTTGGAGTAAGTAGATTGCATTGATTACGTAGCGAGCTCGAGATGGGGAACCACAGCCGTCCAGGAATCCTAGAGGTCATCATGGACTGGCCTGAAGGGAAAAAGTTTAGAATGTCACCAGCAGAAGAAGTATCACTTGCTAAAGAGGCCCCACCATACAACGAATTACCAGAAAATGAAAAGACATATGCCCTGTTCACTGATGGATCGTGTCGTATTGTGGGGAGGCATCGCAGATGGTAAGCTGCTGCGTGATGCCCCACACAACAAGTTGCAGAGGCCTCTGAAGGTAAAGGAGAATCAAGCCAATTTGCAGAGGTAAAGGCTGTCCAGCTGGCCTTAGATGTTGCTGAACGGGAGAGGTGGCCAATGCTTTATCTTTACACTGACTCATGGATGGTGGCAAATGCCTTATGGGGGTGGTTACAGCAGTGGGAGCAAAATAACTGGCAAAGAAGGGGTAAACCTATTTGGGCTGCTGAGCTGTGGAAAGATATTGCTGACCGAATAAAGAATATGGTTGTAAAGGTGCGCCATGTAGATGCTCATGTGCCCAAGAGTCAGGCTACTGAAGGACAACAAATTGACCATCAGGTGGATCAAGCTGCCAAAATTGAGGTTGCTCAAATAGACTTGGACTGGTAACACAAGAGTGAATTATTTCTAGCTCTGTGGGCCCATGAGACCTCAGGCCGTCAGGAAGAGATAGAACATACAAATGGGTTAGAGACCAAGCATGTTTCCAGCTTCTAGAAATGGCAAACCTCTCCATGGAACTGTTTTTGCCCAGGGACCTGGGTCCACTTAGTGGGTGATGCAGAAAAATGGGGATGTTCAGTGTGTACTACAAGGGAATTTGATGTTGGGGGAGTGCAATCACTAGTTTCGTGTATATATATGTGTGTGTGTATGTTTAATGCGTGTTAACTATTGTTTGTATGTATATATATATATTAAGCATGATGTAGTGATGTGGAATAAAGGGTGGAATTTCATGATGGACATACATTTGGAATGCATGGAATGTCATAGGGAAATCTGAGGGGGTGCTTTTAACTCCAGAAAGCTTTATTATTTTGGTAGATTTTAGTGTAGAGGCTGGATGGAATCCATCTTATATGTCATGGGTTGGATCATTAGGATATCTAGGGGATCATATAGGGGAAGTCCCATGGTATTTTGAATGGAAGGAAGAACCTCAAGACCATTGATCCTCATTAGAATGAGACTTTTTTCCACACAAAGGAAGGAATGGTAGCTGACAGATGAATTTGTAAAGTGGAATCTAATGGTACCTATTTTGGACATGAATGGGTTAGAAACCTGATTGATATATGGCAGGCAATGGCTGCTTGTTGTAGTTGTAGAAAGCTTGATTCTATATACAGAGGGCTTTTCTTCCAAAGAGGGCAAGGGGTTAAATCTCCAATAGTAAATTGGTGGTTTGGTGAATTTATATTCTGTACATGGAGGTGATGGGAGAATAAAGGATTTACAGGGATTTGTGAAATATAATTGTGGGAATTAAGGAAGCAGTACCCAAGTGTCATCATCTTGTGATTTTTGGTTTTCAGTATTCCACATCATAACATCATGTGGGGCACTGGGAGTTTAACTGTTAATGCTCAAGTTCTGGGTACCTGCCCGGAAGAGAAGAAGAACTACATTCCCCAGGGGGCTTTGCGGTCAGAGAGGAGATATAACTCCTGGCAAAGTCACCTGATGCGCTCTCCTTTGTCTTTCTGCTCCTCAACTGGACTGCACATCTCACCTCAGCATTACGGTGAGGCCTATTCACCTTTCGAACATTCTCTCTCTCTCATTATATTTGATTTATTAGCTTCAATCCTAATTATATTGTATTATGGTATGTTATCTTGCATTCCGATACTGTATTTAGTAAATTAGTTTGTTTCTCCTCAGATCGTTGCCTCTGTTTTTAATTATTTTGGGGTCCCCTGTTTCCCTTTTCCGGAGGCGCTAATTTTGCGAAATATCTCCACCCTGCTAGTCACGGAACTGGGCTGAACCAGCCCATAAAACATTGACATTCTTGGTGGAGAATGTGGGCAATACCTGCTTTTTAGAACGAGTCTCTCTCTCTGCTCTTGGAGAGTTTCGTTGGGAAAGTTTATCTGTTTACCTGCCAAGGGAGGTGGTGGAGTTGCCATCTCTGGCAGTGTTCAAGAGGTGTCTGGACGAGGAGCTGAGAGAGATGGTTTAGTAGCTTGTGGTAGCAGTGGTAGTGTGAAGACGGTTGGACTAGATGATCTTATAGGTCGTTTCCAACCTTGTGATTCTATGATTCTATGATTCTATCCCAAAAGCAAATGTTCAGTGACTTGTTCCGGGCTGGGTTTCAATTTGCTAAAATTGATCACCAGCCCAATCACATTCTCTTTCAGCTATAGTGACAATTGGAAGACAAACAAAAGTTTCAGAATATCCCCCAAAAAACAGGGGTGAGAATTATTGGAAAAAATACTAACAAAAACTTGGAGCCTGGAAAATTTCCTAGTTCACAATAAAAGGAAAAAAAATCCTTAAGTGACCCAGGCTACTATGCCTGAGCCACTTGAGGAAAAAGAACTGTCAATTGCTCAGCTACTTGTGTGACGGGGGGTGCCAGCTCCCCTACACCTAGGGTCTCCAGTCCCATCTGATGGCCCTATGTCGAAAAGACTATTTTTTGATCCTGAAAGAATATACAGCGAGTTATGGAACTGGATGATACGGGTGCAGAAACATCAATTATTTACGGTGATCCAACCAAATTCCAGGGAGATAGGATGACTGATGGGTTTTGGGACAGACCATCCCTGTAACCCAGATATGGTTGAGGTTGGGGATTGAGAGTCTCCCACTCCAGGAGTAGGAGGTGTCTATTGCCCCAGTCCTGGAGTATGTACTGGGCATAGACATACTATGGGGTCTGACTCTCCAGACAACTGTAGGAGAGTCCAGACTGAGAGAGATACGTATTAGATGCAGTCGATATTAAGAGGCTGTGTGAAAAATGAGCCTATTTGCTTGCCCAGTCTGCCCAGGATCACTAATACTAAACAGTATAGACTCCCAGGGGGCAAGAGGAAATCTCTAGAGTGATGCAGGAGCTAGAAAAAGTAGGGATCATAAGACCTGCACATAGCCTGTATAATTCCCCCGTGTGGCCAGTATGCAAGTCAGATGGCGCATGGAGAATGACAGTGGATTATAGAGAATTAAATAAGGTCATGCTGCCTGTTGATGTAGCCGTACCCAATATTGCCTCCCTGATGAACACATTGAATAGGGAGATAGAAACCTACCATTGTGTCCTAGACTTGGCAAATGCCTTCTTCAGTATTCCCATTCATGAAGAATAGAAGACCACTTGGCATTTATGTGGGGAGGCAGGCAGTGGACCTTTCAGTTCCTGCCACAGGGGTACATGCATTCACCAACCTATTGTCATAACTTAGTGGCACATGACCTAGCAGAGTGGAATAATCCTAATAACATCAAACTGTACCACTATTTTGATAATCTCATGTTGATGTCTGACTCACTGGAGGCATTAGGAAGGGCAGTAAACTCATTACCTACTCATTTACAAGAGAAAGGGTGGGCTATAAACCCACAAAAAGTGCAAGGACCAGGCTTGTTGGTGAAATCCCTGGGCGTAGTTTGGTCAGGGAAGACCAAAGTACTACCCAGTGCAATAATGGACAAGGTTCAGGCATTCCCAGTTCCTGCCGTGCCAAGGTAGCTGCAAGAATTTTGGGGTATATTGGGATATACTGGTGTTTCTTTATACCCCAGTTAGCACAGCTACTGAGGCTTTTTGTACTGACTCACAAAGAAAGAATGGAATAAGAGGCATTCCAGTAAGCAAAGCTAGTTGCTAAACAGGCCCAGACACTGAGTATATTCAGTCCTATGCTTCCAGCCAAACTAGATGTCCATGTAACTCAGGATGGATTTGGCTGGGGCCTATGGCTGTGCCAGAATTCCATTCGAACCCCAGTTGGTGTCATAGTTTTATGATTTTGGGTTATCTGTATTCCACATCATAACATCATGTAATGTTTGACTGTGGGTGGATGCTCAAGTTCCGGGTGCCTGTCTGGAGGAGAACAACTACATTCCCCAGGGGGCTTTGCGGTCAGCAAGGAGATGTAACTCCCGGCAAGGTCACCTGATGTTCTCTTCTTCG
>QGNR01000269.1:59470-71200 GCA_003435085.1 Syrmaticus mikado
TCATTTGTTTCACCTCAGATCGTTGCCGCTGTTTTCAATTATTTGGGTCCCCTGTTTCCTTTTTCCGGAGGCGCGGATCTGCAGATCCCTCCGCCCTGCTAGTCACGGAACCGGGCCGAACCAGCCCGTAAACCGTTGACAGTTGGATTCTGGTCTCAGGTTTGGCGTGGAGGAGAAGAAAGGTGCAGTATGATTAGAAAACAGTTATTGGCTGCCTACTCTGCATTACAGGTGGTAGAGCCAAAAATTCAAACATATGAAGTCATAGTGAAGACCACCTTGCCAATTGAGGGGTGGGTGGATGTTCTGACCTGCCTTCCTAAGGCGGGGTGGCCCAAGCACAGACAGTGGCACAATGGGTCACCTATCTCAGCTAGAGGAGTTGGCTGTCTTTGTCACCACTGAAAGAACTCCAGAAGATTCCAGGCCCAGTGATGTATCACAGTGATGTGCCAGAAGAGACAATGGTCGCTCCACCAGAGAAGGGTCCCATTCAGAAAAGGAAATATCCCATTCCTGCAGATGTCTGGTATACGGATGGGTCCAGCAAGGGCAACCTGAGCAAGTGGGGAGCAGTGGTGTACAGTCCCTCCACAGAAACAATCTGGTTTAAAGAAAGGGATGGTCAGAGTAGCCAGTGGACTGAACTGCAAGCCATGTGGCTGGTTATAACCAAGGAACCCAGTGATGGTATCCTGAATATCTGCACAGACAGTTGGGCTGTGTACTGGGGGCTCACTCTTTGGATTGTACAGGGGGTCACCCAGGACTGGACTATCCATGCCTGACAAATCTGGGTCAGAGATATGTGGTTAGACATGGAATGTGCTAAACACAGGACCATGCATGTCTACCACGTTTCTGGCCACCAACCTCAACAGTTACAGGGAAATGATGAAGTTGACACGCTTGAGTCAGATGGATTGCGGATTCACCATCCGAGAACATCGCCTGCTGGTTACATCAGAAGCTGCGGCATGCTGGACAAAAGACAATGCCGGCAGCTGCTAAAACATGGGGGCTTCCCATAAAACTGTGATATCGCCCAGGCGTGCCAACTGCAATGCTTGCTCCAAGATGAAACCAAGACTTTGCCTGAAACAACAGCCCATCTTGCTAGAGGACACAATCCTCTCTAGCAATGGCAGGCCATATGGTATGGTACAGACGGCTGGGACATGCCCCAGTGGAAGCTGAAGTGTTGACCCAGGACAGGAACATGGCCTTTATCTTGCTGTGGAGGGTGGACCTACCCCTTCTGGTACCTCTGAAATATCTATGCTAGTCCCCATGAGTCTCTTTGAGTCTCTAGGATCACTGAGAAGAGCAACATGACATCAAGATGCTTCAGTGTCACTATCAGATCAGCATGACACCCGATGGTGGACTACATGGGACTGATGGAATGCAAGCCAAACCTTCCCTGGTCCAAGCAACGATGTGCCTCCAGGAGAACCATTGAGTACTGGCCCACAAAGGAACATAAACCTCAACCAAGAACCAATCATCAGTCATCTTATATTTTGTCAATCTACATCACTATGGGCAAACTGTACAAAGCATCAAGGTATACTGGATCACTGTAATGGAAAGGGCTTACCTTCAACCTGCTCAATCATTGTTTCACAACTTGAAGCAGTGGAGTAGTCATGGTTTTGTGATTTTTGGTTTTTGGTATTCCACATCATAACATCATGTGGGGCACTGGGAGTTTAACTGTTAATGCTCAAGCTCCGGGTACCTGCCTGGAAGAGAAGAAAAACTACATTCCCCAGGGGACTTTGCGGTCACAGAGACTCTCGAGATATAACTCCTGGCAAGGTCACCTGATGTGCTCTTCTTCGCCTGCTTTTCGTCAGCTCTCCTTTCTTTTCTCCCTGCTACTCAACTGGACTGCGCATCTCACCTCAGTGTTGTGGTGAGGCCTATCCACCTTTTGGACATTCTCTCTCTCATTATATTTGATTTATTAGCTTCAATTTTAATTATATTGTATTATAGTGTGTTATCTTGCATTCCGATACTAAATTTAGTAAATTAGTTTGTTTCTCCTCAGATCGTTGCTGCTGTTTTTAATTATTTTGGGGTCCCCTGTTCCCTTTTTCCGGAGGCGCGGATCTGTGGATCCCTCTGCCCCGCTAGTCACGGAACCGGGCCAAACCAGCCCGTAAACCGTTGACAGGAGTGTAGTGGAAATGCGAAGTCAGAGCCTGAAACAGCGATTGAGCATCTGGTGGGAAGACAGGGCCAACCTAGGGGAGCTCAGGTGCAAGCAATGCACCTGAGTGACTGGAAGGGGCGGAGCCAGGATCCACCCCTTCCGAGACCTCATTTAAGGGTGGGCAGTGCATCCAAGGTCATGTTTTGCTGGAGATTCTTGCTCATCTCAGGTTCTTTGAACGTAAGTAGCTTTTCTATTTCTTTTTTGTGACTGCTGCACTTGGGCTTGTTCTCATTTGTTGTCATTAAAACTTTCTTACCTTGCTATTATCATGGTGTTTTTGATTCCATTATAGCTTTGCAAGTACAGTAGGTACTAGAACCTGGAGACAGTGGCAGATTTGTGATTGTAGAAAGAATTGGTGAAAGTATACGGTGCTAGGATCTGGAAGATGGTGAATTGTAGGTAGTATCAGGTAAGTAGTGAGAGTTAAGTGTGTTGTTCAGCATGTAGTATTGGGCTGAGATGTTTGTAGCCCCAAGAGGGAGGTGGGATCTTGAAATCATGGACCTAGACTCCTTGGTGTAGTGGGGTCAGGTAGTGTGTCTGAAAGAGTGACTATAGGAACGATACCCTGGTACAGAGTACTTCCAGCCAGCATTAGGTAATTGGAAATGACGGTCCAGTTGTAGTTGAAGTACGTTTTTCAAGAGTGAAAGTAGTTGCTGGCAGCTATCATGATGTTCCTGAATGGGTAACTAATGCTTTTGAAAGATTTGATTTGGAGAGATATAGAAGTTGTTATGCGGGGGTTGTTTGATAGAACAGAAAAATAAATGATTCACCCGACTACAAGGACCCAAGTGGGGGGCTCAGGTAGTGGTGGGGCATTTTTTTTTTTTTTTTTAATGTTTTTTAATTTTTGCTTGGAATGTAATGCTGGCAAGGACTAGAGGGGCCTAAATCCTGGAGCAGGTTTAGACTCAGAGAGGAGGATTTTCCTGGTTTGCACCAGTTCTGAGTCGGCTGCAAGGAGCTGGCCAAGGCAGGAACTGCACAGGACTCCCCCTCCTGAATTCTCCCCAAACTGTCACTTCTTGCACAGCCTGAGGAAGAGGTGCTTGGGTGGAGCAGGGAGTTGAAATCCTGGCTAGAGGAGAAAGCAGCCTGCTAATTGTAAAGAGGAGGGATATTGGAAGTGTTTAATGTTCCTATCTGCAGAGATCTTGGAAACTTAAAATTCCTTGTTAGTCATGGAAACTAGGGATTGAAGGGGACCAGAAGTATTTTTCCCAGTAGGATCTCTGGTTAAAATTAAGCTGGAGGATGATGAAACTGAAATAGAATGTTTAGTTGACACAGGAGCTACTTAGTTTTAAATACAAAGAAACATGAATTAGTCTATGATATTTTAAGAGTTATTGGTGGGACAGGCAAGTCAAGAGCTATTTGCATTTGATTAGGAGAATCCTGAGATGGGGGGGAAAAAAACAGAGAGAAAACCAACACAGTGCTGCTGCAAGCATTTAAGAAATCAACTAACCAAGGAGCTGGAATTATGGAGGCAGGAAAATAAGGAACTGTGTTGTAATTATATATTTTGCTAGCTGGAAAGTCTCAAGAAGAATATTTTCTTGAATTTTCTCAGACTGAGTGGTTACCTGGTGGCAAAGAAAAAGGCTCAAATGGCACAAGAAGCTGTAACTTATCTAGGTTTTGAGATCCTGAGAGGACAGAAACAGCTTAGTGCTGACAGGAAAGAAGCCATCTGCCTGCTTCCAAAACATATAAATGTCCATGAGCTGAGAAAAATTCTAGGAATGATAGGATGTTGTCATTTATGGAATATAAATTATTGAAAGTGTCAAAAAGACCTCTGCAAGTGACTAATGAAAGTCAAAATGCTTCAAGATTAAAAAGAACATTAACAAGAGCCCGGGCCTTGGGACTGAATCAAGGAGACAATGTATAGCCTTGTTTGAACTTGGCCTCATAGCTCGTGCAAACAGATAACTTTAGGAAGGAATGCAGAAGCCATAGGAATGCAGGGTCCTGTGAAGATAAGCAGAGTCACTATTTGTAATACAATGGGGGTCCTATGAAGATAAGGAGGCAGAGTTGCTGTTGCAACACAATACCCACAGAAACAAGTCTGAGGTACAAACACACTAAAGGTTAAAAGTTCACAGTGAGGAAGACATCAAGCCTTTGTGAGGATGACTACTAGCCTTCATTCGATGACCACCAGATGAAGCCCAGAGACCCATCTCAACGTTTTAGAGCACATATGCAAAAGGGTGTTTCAGTATGTTAACAAGTTCCTGGAAACTCAATGAACGTGTATGTATTTTGCCTTTAAATGTATAGCTGTGTGCCCCCTCAGTGTACATGTTTGGTATAGCAATCCCCATGCACCCAGTGCTGTATTAAAGGAATACCTGCTTGACATAACTCATTGGCGTGTCAAGTTATTCTATCAATTTCTCAGTATCAGGACTATGAGAGACAGGCTGTGGCTTCAGGGGTCCTCACACCATCCTTGGGAGAAAATAGGCAGGCAATAGGCTATTTCTCCAAGTAACTGGACACAGTGCGTCAGGGATGGCCTGGGTGTCTGAGAGCAGTTTCGGCAACTGTGTTGCTCATAGAAGCTCAAAGGGACCTATATAATATTTATTGGATGTGGTCAGCATGATGTTTCTAATTTTTTTCAGTGTCTTAGAGTCATTGTGAAAAACATTTTATTTTGTTCAAACATTCTTTTCCCCGCAGAGGAATTTAATAAAAATGAGGGCATTTGCTGTGGCTGTTGGCAATCAATGAAAGACAAAAGGATAACAGGATGTCTTGCAATTAAGAGATCACTAGCGAGCAGAGCATAACAGGCAGATGCATAAACTGGTCAGATAACTTTTTAAGGGAGCCATCCAGGAAGAGGACCACCTGATGGCCTTGAAGGTATATGCTGGTTCATGTGAATGCTGCCGACCTGCTGTGGCTCTGGACACCCAACCTCTGACACTGATAAACTGTGGAAGATCATCAACCAGGACAAACTAGTCAAGAGCAAGGGAACAAACTGGCCAATTTGGCCACAAAAAAAGGCTGCAGAAAAAGGCAAAGAAACTCAAGTGCTAGCTATAATACCAGAGAGAATTACAAGGGAAACCTGTCTCTAAATCTTGTAATGCTAAAAGCAGAAAGGCAGGAAGAAGGATGGGCAGGTATCCCTTCTGGCATAGTGGTAGTACCATACTCTATTGTGAGTAGCCTAATGAGGGAAGAGCACAATGCTGTACATTGGGGAACAGAAAATTTGCTGAAACCTCTAAAGAAGTCAGTTATTAGTCAAAATATGGCAGATGTGGTTAGGTCAATTACTGAAAGGTGTGAAATATGTTGCAAAAATAACCTGAAAACACAGAATAAAATTCAATTTGGGAAAATGGCAAAGGGAGGGGCACCTGGAGAATACTGGCAGATTGATTTCATTGAATTTCCTAGGACTAGAAGACTGAAATATGTTAGGTCCTAGTGGATACATTTACCAGTTGGCCTGAAGCCTTTCCACGTTGCACCAATAAAGCCAAGGAAGTCCTAAAAATGTTATTGAAAGAAATCATTCCAAGATTTGCAATACCTATAGGAATGTCATCTGATAGAGGTCCACATCTTGTGTGTACAGACAACCGTATCAGACTCATGGATTACCAGGAGAAATGTGAATGATATAGGGGGTAAATGATACAAGCAACCATTTACTTGCTCTCGGGAAAGTCTTGCAGGAGATAAACAAATGTGTGGCCTTAAATATCTGAGTCTTGATTTCCCAGCACGTCTATTCCAACCAGGACACTGGGTGTCTGTAAATCCTGGACTTCTGAATCATTACAAGAAAAGTGGAAGGCACTCTTCCAAGTTCTATTGACCACCTACACTGCAGTGAAATTCTCAGATTAAGAAGGCACCTTCCATATGGAAAACTGAACAGACTACCTTGCTCTTGCAAGCATAATGTGTATAGTAAATCTGTTGGTAGGGATTTGTCTTGTAGGCAGTTCAGTGGATTAAGAAATGGTTGGCTGGTTGCAGCCAAACGGATGTGATCGACAATTCCTTCTCTAGGTGAAGGCCAGTTGCAAGCAGTGTCCCCTGAGGGTTGGTCTTGGGACCAGTGCTCTTCAACATCTTCATCAGTGACATAGACGATGGCATCGAGTGCACCCTCAGCAAGTTTACAGATGACACCAAGCTGAGCAGTGCATTTGATACACTGGAGGGAAGGGAAGCCATCCAGAGGGACCTGGACAGGCTGGAGAAGTGGGCCCATGTGAACCTAATGAGGTTCAACAAGGCCAAGTGCAAGGTGTTGCACTTGGTCTGGAGCAATTGCCCTCTGAAACTGGAGGAAGATCTTGAGAGTAGCCCTGTGGAGAAGGACTTGGGGGTCCTGGTGGACAAGAAGCCTGACATGGGACAGCAGTGTGCGTTTGCAGCCCAGAAGGCCAACTATACCCTGGGCTGCATTAAAAAAGGGGTGGCCAGCAGGAAGAGGGAGGTGATTGTCCCCCTCTACTCAGCTCTTGTGAGGTCCCATCTGGAGTACTGCATCCAAGCCTGGGGCCCCCAGCACAAGAAAGATGCAGAGCTCTTGGAACGAGTCCAGAGGAAGACCACTAAGATGATCAGAGGGCTGGAGCACCTCTCCTATAAAGAAAGGTTGAGGGAACTGGGCTTGTTTAGCTTGGAGAAGAGAAGGCTCTGGGGAGACCTCACTGTGGCCTTCCAGTACTTACTTGAAGGGAGCGTATAAACAAGAGGGAGAATGACTGTTTATGAGGGTGGATAGTGATAGGACAAGGGGGAATGGTTTCAAACTAAGACAGGGGAGGTTTAGGTTAGATATTAGGAGGACGTTTTTCACACAGAGGGTGGTGACACAGTGGAACAGGTTGCCCAAGGAGATCACAGATGACCCATCCCTGGAGGCATTCAAAGCCAGGCTGGATGTGGCTCTGAGATGCCTGATCTAGTGGTTGGCGACCCTGCCCACAGTTGGGGGTTTGAAACTACATGATCATTATGGTCCTTTTCAACCCAGGCCATTCTATGATTCTAAGTCAATGGTGAGCCAGGAGGAACATTGAATAAGAAACCGGGAACATAAATGAAGTAACAGGACCAGTTGTTTGGTTTTTTTTTTAATAATCAAGTGTCCTAATCGTGAGACAAGTGTTGGGTGTTTATGGAAGTTGATGAACTATATGGGTGGATTTGTGGGTTTTGAAGGGAATAAGACTACCTGTTTTGATGGTATGAGAAAGTTTAACTGTGGAAGTGTAATTGATGGTACAAATAGTGAAAGTGTGTTTTTAAAAAAAAAAAAAAAAAGGGAAATGGATTAAGGAAAAACATTGAGTTTGAGAAGTAGAAGTAATTAACAAATGAAGTTCTTATCTTGCTAGGGGATACTGGTTATGGCTCTCCCTGAAGGAATTCGGTCTACAACCATGCCTTGAGGGAGCAGGTGGACTCCATTACTCAACAGTTTGAAGAGGAACAAGGGATAATTGTCCAATTTAGAGCATATTAGAGCTTGTGATTTGCACCAGCCGAGGGAGATGGCAGGAGAACAGCCCCTGCACTGCCTCCCCCCGCCGCAGCTCACAAGTGTAACTCAGAGAGGGAGCAAGGGGCCAGAGACTCCTGCTGTAAACAGTGTGCATCTACAGGTATCTACAAAACCTGATATCCTAGTGTTAGCTCTGGAAGCCTCTAGGGGGTGGAGGTGAAACTGAAATGTATTAGTAGTGTTTGTAATGATTAAATTTGGAAAAGTGAAAAAAAAGGTTTGGGAAAGGCAAAGGCTGAAGAAGACAAAGATGAGCAAGGTGTAATAGGGATGTCAAAACCAAGAAGAGAGGTGAGGGATCTGGAAAAATTGATTGAGGAACAGAGATAGCAGGGAAATTGGGAAGAACAATAGCAGCTGCTACTGTTGCTGCACTAGAGCAGAGCCTGAGGACCCAGAGATCCTCTTGGGGTGGAGGGTCTGAAAAGGTCCCAGGGAGAGTTGTACCCCCACTGGATGGAAAGATGTGTGCAAATAGCAGGGAAATTGGACATTGGTGGAGAAGCTGTCCCAAGCTGAGGGAGAGGGAACCATCTGTGATCACAAAAGCTAAATGATGGAAACCTTGGAAGACTACCCTCGCAGACCCACTGGTTAAATTGCAGCTAGGGGAGCAGGGTAAAGAGGTTAATTTTCTGGTGGATATGGGTGCCTCTTATTCTGTGATACATCAAGAATTATTACCTGTAGATGCTGATTTTGCAACAGCAGTAGGAGCTACTGGCCAACAAGGAAAAGCTTACTTTGAGACTAATTAAATACATGCTGGGAAAACAAATAGGAATACATAAATTCTTGTACATGCCAGGTTCTACAAAACCATTACTTGGGCAAGACTTATCAGAACCAATGGATGCAGAGATTAAATTTAATAAAGAAAAATTGGAGCTAAGGATAAGCAAGACCAACTGATTGAAATTTTAAGTCTGGCTTTAGCACAGATTAGGAAAAACAATGTTGTACCCCCAGAAGTTACAGAAATTTTGAACCAGGTGTACCCAGGAGTGTGGTCATTGGGACACCTGGCAGTCAAAAACGCAGCCCCAATAGAGGTTAAGTTAAAGAGCCAGCCCAGTCAGGGTAAAGCAAGGATGCAAGGTTGTAGAAGGATTAAAAAAAAAAAAAAATAGATAACTTTTTGAAGTTTGGATTATTAATTGAATGTGAATCTAAATGCAACACCCCAATCTCGCTGGTGAAAAATCAGATGGCAAGAGTTATCACTTGGTACAAGATTTGAGGGCAATTAATAGAATTGCTGAAGATATAACCCCAGTGGTGGCCAATCCATACACTTTATTAACCAAGTTAAAGACTGAGTAGCTAGGGTTTATCATTCTGGATTTGAGAGACCCCTCTTCTGCCTGGTTTTGCCCAAAAAAGGCTTAAGTAATTTGCCTTTGAGTAGGAAAACCGCAATACAAGGAGAAAAGACTCAGTTAATCTGGACAGTGTTACCCAGGGTTGTAAGAACAGCCCTATGATTTTTGAGAACCAGTCAGCTCGTGAGCCTGAGACTTCGGTTCCTTCATCCCAAGGTAGAACTTCACTGCAGCACATGGATGTCAGAGTATCAAGAGGACTGTGTACAATCAATTGTGAGTTTGCTGAATTTTCTTGGTTTAAATGATTATCAAGTTTCTCAACAGAAAGCTCAACTGATCAAAGAGAAGGAAGGAAGCAATTTGCCAAATCCCCAGAACACAGATGCAGAGCTACCTCTGAGCTGGCAAGTGCGCAACTGCTTGGAGACTGTCTGTGCCAGTTGACCAGACCTAAAGGAGGAACCATTGGACGATGCTGAGGATTCCTGGATTCATCAACGGAAGCAGTTTTGTGAGACAAGGAAGGCATTAACTACTACTGACAAGGTAATCGAAGCAAAACCATTACCTGTGAGGACTTCCACTCAGAAGGCTGAAATAATTGCCTTGACAACAGCTTCAGCATTGGCAAGAGGAAAGAGGATAGATATATGGACAAATTCTAAATATGCATTTGAGGTGGTACACGCTCATAGTACCATCTGGAAAGAGCAAGGATTGCTCACGCACAAGGAAAACAAATCCAGCATGATGTAAATCTACCAAAGAGCATGGATATTATACATTGTGAAGGACATCAGAAAGGTAACACTGTACAGGAAATTGGAAATAAGATGGTGGATCAGGTGGCAAAACAGGTAGTTGAAGGAAAAGAGATTGGTGAACTGGATTTAATTCCAGATAGTAATCTTAAAATCTCTGAACCTGAGTCAGAACCTGTGAAGTATTCTAGAGAGGATAGGAATCTAATTAGTGATTTAGAAGGGAAGAGAGCAAGCTGACAGATGGGTGCATACCCAAATGGACGCATTGTTGTGCCCCTTAGTATCTTATGGAAATTGGTTCTAAGGGAACATAATAAAACATATGGGGAGGACAGACACTCTTTATAAATACTTTAACAAAGTAATTGTACAGTCCTAGTACCAGGAACAGTGTAAAAGCAGGGCCTACAGGGAAAGGGAACCTTCCAGGACAACAATGGTAAATTGATAAAAATTTCCAATAAAAGAGGGGTATTGGTACTTACTAGTGCTGACAGACACTTTCAGGTTGGCCGGAAGACTGACTTTCCTTGTAGAACAAGGGAGGTTTCATGAATATTATTGAATGAAATGATACCTAGATTTGGGGTGCCTGACATAGTATCATCGGAAAACGGTACTCATTTTTGTGAACGGGTAGTACAACAGGTTAGTAAGCACCTGAGAATCAGTTGGCAACTACACACCCCTTATAGGCCCTAAGCAAGGAGTCAGGCAGAGAAGTTGAACTATTTGTCATCTATCGGGAAGATACTTATTCCCAGTTCGGAGTCTGAGCTCCGTCCCCTGACCTAGTAGGTTAGGTAAAATAATTAGGTCCCCTGACCTATATACAATTCTTAAAAAGTCAACTAGGTGACTTTCTCTTCGCAATTCTTAGGTAATTGAGTTTCTGGTAGTCGAAAGGTTTCAAAACACTCCACCATATATTGGAGGGAACCCCAATCACTTAATCTCTTTCGCACAATTGTCAATATTTCAGTTACCGTGGAACAAATAGAGAATGCGACCGCAAGAGCCCTAGAAAATCTGCAAGTAGAAGTTTCATCCCTAAGCAAGGTAGTGTTACAGAACCGAATAGACCTAGACATACTAGCAGCTAAAGGAGGAGGTGCATGTGCACTAATTAATACTAGTTGTTGTGTCTATATCAATAGAGAAAAAGAGGTAGAAACTGATACACGGGCAATCTGGGAAAATAGCAGCCTATTACATCAGTTAGCCCAGAATGATACTTTATTTGGGTTTACAGACACATGGAATAAACTCACTAGCTGGCTCCCTATCTTCTCTTGGCTAAAGCAACTGTTTGTAGCATGGTTGTACTAATCATCTTTGTAGTTTTAACTTGCATACCTGTACAGTGCTCTCTCTGGTGCTGTCGGAAAGGCCTAGATGATTATGTCGCCTGGAAGAGACATTGTATGAACCACCAGGTAGAAACAGAAAAATACTTCAAGACAACATCAATGGACAATGGCCCATGCCCTTGGAATGTAATGAATACGTATACGCTATACCTTTAAATATGTAGTCACTGCTTATATTAGTGTCCATGTTCGGTGGAGCGATCCCCCCCATGCACCCAGCACTGTAATAAAGGACTACCTGCTTGACGTAACTCATTGGCATATCAAGTTACTTCATCAGGTTTCTCAGCTTCATTGCTTTGCAGTAATACAAGTATATGGCAGGAGATGCTAGCTTAACACCTGTGTGTAAGTTTTGTTTGCTGGAAAGAACAAAGAGCGACAGACTTTACAGGAAACGAAGATAGCTCTAGTTGGGCAAACCAACGAACTCTTAATCAAGATTGCAAAGTATATATATTTACAAAAGGAAATAAAG
>QGNR01000270.1:0-12731 GCA_003435085.1 Syrmaticus mikado
GTTTTTGGTTGTCCTTTAATTGTTTCCACAGTTGGAGAAGGACATGGTTGGGCTGGCCGTCAATCTTAGCAAATTGGACCCCAGCCTGAATTAAATCATTAAACATTTGTTTTCGGGAGACCCTTATGGGTCCCAATTGAGCAGCTCGAGTAGCCGGCATTTTGGTTTTAGTCACCGGCAAGACCTCGGCTTCATCAAGCGTCCTAATGTTGCGCCTACTCCGCAGGCGTTCTGTTTCTCCTAGGTCCGCCACTAACTGCGCAGCCTACTGGACAACTGCTTCTGAGGCCACTAGGGGATTTAATATAGAGACCAGAGTACCATAGAGATGGGAGGGGGCTTGTTGTAAAATTAGGTCTCTCATCCCCACTGAGAATTTGACCAGATCAGGGCCATCAAAGGTATCTTCATACATCACTTCCCTTACACCAAGCCCACGAATGTAATTTTGAAGATCTTCCATGGAGGACCACATCCCTGTATGTAAAGGAATATCAGATTTATTGGGCCATACCATACAGCAGGCTGTCATTAACCATTCTATTATAGAATGGTTTTCATCATTACATTGATTACCTGCATATAATCTCTGTCTAAGCGCAGGATGGATGGTCATTGTGGCCAATTTGGCTATTTCGGGGCCATTCACCAGAACACTTTCTGCCCCAGAATCCCACTGTCTTAATAACCAAGCTGGGCACACTTTCTCTAGGTTTCTGCCTGAATCGTTGGACTAAGTCCATCAGTTCTGTTGCCGTGTACAGTCAGGCTGTTACGTGCAAGTGGGTTTGAGCGGGGGGCCACTGATCAGGCNAATGGGTCTAGGAGAGGTGGAGCCAGGCTCCACCCCTTCCTGCAGCACAGGTGAATTGCTTTCACCTGTGCTCCCAGGGCTGACTCATTGCTCACCTCAGGTGACTAATCAGAGGTTCAGGCCCTGACTCAGCAGTTCCCATACACAGGTCATTTTCCAGCAGGTTACTTTCTCAGCGGCCCCAACTGAAAACCCGGACCGCCATCTACATTGCCTTCAGTGGAAATGCGCACACCGACAGCAGCAAGTGCGTCGCGCCCAATCAGCGGAATTGGAATGTCCATGACATATGGCCAAGTCAGGCTCAACTCCTTCCAGCTGCCATCCTCATCTTGATAACTAAGAATAACAGGATATACACTATGCTGTCCCACCGAAATCCCGCCAAACCCTCTAACCATGGCCTTAGACACCATCACAGGCCACCACACCGGCCACCTCCCTATGGACATGGCAGTCACATCCGCCCCTGAATCCAACAGCACATCACAGTACCAACTAGGGGGTGTCGGTGTCAACAATCCTGTGATGCGGACCTGAATCCGAATGAGGGGTCTATTTTTGCCCAGCTCAAGAGAGAGGGCCATAAGCCGAAGTCCCACCTGTGGCATTGGTAAACAGCCAGTTGCCCTAGCCAGGATCTGGCTGCTGTTTGTGGACTGGGGAGGTACTTCCACCCCCAAATCTCCTGCCACCGCCCCAACTACAACGGTTCCAGGTGCCACCGGCTGTTCTAGTGTTTCACAGCTCCATGCCTGGGACAGCAGGGGACCTTCTTTGACCCTTAATTGTGCTCCTGATCCGGCCCCGGCCACAGTGCTCCCCATGAGAGCTGGACCACTCCGTTGTTCTCCTTTGGGATGATCCCACTGCACTGCTGGGAGTGATGTCCCGCCCTCGCCCCAGCTGATCCATTTCCCTGATGTCTATTTGGACAGATGTGAGCTACATGAGGGCCACCACATACCCAACATGTTACTGATCTATGTGCAGCCTGTGTTCGAGTTGGACACTCCTTACGGATGTGACCCATCTTCCCGCACCCATAGCACTGCACCCTACCTAAAACTACCTGCTGTAAAGCCGCCACAAGAGGCGCCTGTTCCACATGCCTACCGTGCTGAATTCCCTGTTCTATCAATTCTGCTGCTGTAGCTGCTGCTGGCAGACTGTCTAACACATGTTTATACTCCGGCGTCGCTTCTGAGCGCAAGCAGTCACGCAAGACAGCGTCTTGAGCCACCGCGGGCAGGCTACTACTATTGACTGCAGCCTGGAGGCGATCGGCAAAGGGGCCAAAACCCTCACCAGGCTTCTGTCGTACCAAGGTATAACTGGGTTCCTTCGTTAACATATTACCCATGCGTTCAAAGGCCTCTCTCCCTATCCCAGCTGCAATCATCAGTGCAGGCATTGGCAACTCTAACTGCTGCTGCGGTGATATTCAATGGCCCTGCCCAATTATTTGATCCAATTCCAACCCATGGCCCGGGTGCTCCTCATTCATCTGTGCTTGTATAATAATCACCTCTGCCTGAGCCCTCACCTGCTGCACCCACACTGTACATCGTGCCGGTGTTAAGATGGCCCTGGCTGTCTGCCGCCAGTCAAACATTAGCGGTCCTGACATCGCGATGGTATCTAACATCAGCTGCACCCCTGATCCTGATATCCCTTCTGACTGAATAGCTGATCTCAACTGCAACAGAACTTTATAATCTACAGGATTCCACTGACGGGCCCCATCTGGGCCCACCAGAACCAGAAACGCCGTTGAGGGCGGGGGTGCATCAGGTTCAATGGTCCGCAGCTGACAGCCCATCAATACACAGTCCTTAGCCTTGATAAGCCACTCCCTCCCAGTTTCCTGCAGGGCGTCATTTAAGGTGGCACCCTTGGTGACCGACACCACCCTCTTTGCCACCCACTCTGCCCACCGAGCAACTGCACTCATTTCTTTTACCATTTCCTGCATCTTGTGCAACAGCCGCTGTGCTGCTGTCTGCATGGCTGCCGCCTCTTCTATGCCCAGTTCCTGCTCCGCCTGCCCGGCCCCTTCTCCTCCAATCACCGGCCCTGGTTGCTCCAGCCTCTCCCTTTTTTGCTCCAACTGCGGGCTGGCTGCCTCCACCCCCACGGCACCCCCTCCAGCATATGGGGGAGGGGCCGTAGGCACTGCCCCTGAGACATGTCTATGCCCCCGGTGGGCATAGGCACCGTCCTGGGGACATACGAGAACGCTGGTGTAGTCCCGGTGACCCCCCAACTAGATGCCGCAGGAGGCCAGACAGGTGCTGCCCAAGGCACAGCATCCTCCGTCTTCGGCGTAATTCCCCCAGCCTCGCTGCTCCTTTCAGGTGTATCAGCCCCCAACTCCTCTTTTTGTTCCCCAGCCTCTGATTCCACCCTGCTCCCCTGCTCGACCTCTGCGGCATCCTCCTCACCGCCCATCACAGGCTCCTTCCCTGACTCCTCACCTTCCTCCCCAAGCCGACCTAACACCAATTCCCAGGCCACTTGCCAACACTGCGCCTCCGTTTCTGCCGTCTTCAGTGCTCGCTCCAAGCTCCCTAAGGTGGCAGCATTATCTACTGCACCCTTTGTTCCTGCTTTCACTTCTTCCCACAACTTCTCTGCCGCCTTTTCTAAATTCCCACGGGACAAGCACTCCGTAGGAGCGCTCCCGCAACCACGACGCTGCATCCATTGGAGAAACGTCGTCAGGGCTTTTGACGATAGCAAAACCCCTGCCTGCTTCCCCAGTATCTTCAGCATACTCACCACCTGCTGCATAGAAGCCATACTGTGAGCTGCTATCCCCTACCCGTGCGTGCATGCCTGATCACGTCGGGGTTACCAATTGTCGCCAACCTCCATGCAACCCTGCCCGGTCAGCAACACCGCACCAGCGCCCCACTGTCTGCACCCCACCCAGCGCAGGGACACGAGAGATGCACACATAGTGTGTAGCTCAAGTGCCAATTTATTGCTGTGCAACATCTGCTTATATACCGTCACACGCGACTGCACAGGGTACCCGTGACCCGTTAAGCACCACCCAGAACCACCCCCTGTATCTCCCACCCACCGTAACCCAAGTACCGCCCACACCAGTCTTTACCAGTGAGGCTTATTTTGGCCTCCAACACAGTCAATTCTTGGGAACCCCCAGTCACCCCAGAAATATACACTGATTCTGTCCCTTTGTGACTCGAGGGCATTAGGGTGCACTGTACACCGTTGTCCACCAGAGCCTTATATTTCTGTGGGTCGGATGTGCCAGGCCATGAAATCCACACAGTCCAATACACTCTATTATCCCTTAGCTCCCACTGACTGAGGGCAGTGCCCCTCTATTTGTTACCTCTATCATTATTCTCCTATGAGTTGTGATCAGAGTCCTTGTGGCTTTTGCCGTGTTCCACAGTAACTGGAGCAATCACCTTTGTAGTGGAGTCCGCATTGGAGGTTTAACTTGTTTGTAATTCTTTGTAATATCTGTGCTCTTAGTGTAGGAATGGGTTTTTTATGCCATTTCTTCATATCTTCAACATGCTCACATAGATAACTCCACAGGACAATACGTGACAGAGACTTACTATTGTCACCTGCCCAAGCGGGAGGACTACTGCTTTTAATAGCAGAGATACGATGATGTGGGGTCATATAGCATTTCTACCACGGCTAATTCAAATAATAATATAACTCAAATAATGGATGCCTTTTTCCATAGTAGTCCATTTCTTCTACTCTAGCATCAGATCAAGCGCGCATTGCCAGCTCATGTTGAATCTCTCATCAAGCAACACCCCCAAATCCTTCTCCTCTTGCTGCTCTCAAGCCAGTCTTTGCACAAACTTTATCTGTGCTTAAGATTGCCCTGACCCAGATGCGGGACCTTGCACTTGGCCTTGTTGAACTTCATGAGGTCAGCATGGGCCCACCTCTCATGCCTGTCCAGGTCCCTCTGGACAGCATCCCTTCCCTCTAGCATGTAAACTGCACCACTCAGCTTGGTGTCATATGCAAACTTGCTGAGGGTGCACTCGATCCCACTGTCCATGTCGCCTACAAAGATGTTAAATAACACTGGTCCCAACACCGATCCCTGAGGAACACCACTCATCACCAGTCTTCACTTGGAGACTGAGCCGTTGACTGCAACTGCGTGTGCAACCATCCTGCTAATTCCTTATCCAGTAAGTTGTCCATCTGTCAAATCAATTTTTCTCAAGTGGTGACCAGGATGTCATGTGGGACAGTGTCAAACGCTTTGCACAAGTCCAGGTAGATGATGTCAGTTGCTCTTTCTTCATCCACTGATGCTGTAACTCCATCATAAAAGGCCACCAAGTTTGTCAGGCATGACTTGCCCTTGGTGAAGCCACGTTGGTTACCACCAATCACTTCGCCTTTATTTTCCATGTGCCTTAGTAGGGCCTTCAGGAGGATCTGCTCCATGATCTTGCCAGGCACAGAGGTGAGACTGNTTGGCCTGTAGTTCCCTGGATCTTCTTTTCTTCCCTTCTTGAAAATGGAGGTTCTGAGAAGTTGGAACTTCATCATACTGCCATGACTTTTCAAACATGATGGACATCAGCTTCGCAACTCCATCCGCCAGGTCCCTCAGAACTCATGGATGGATTTTGTTGGGTCCCATTGACTTGTGCACCTTCAGTTTCTTTAGATGGTCTTGTACCTGATCTTCGCTTACAGCAGGTAGATCTATCTTCAAGCTCTTGCCATTGCTATCTGCAACTTGGGTGGTGTGGCTAGAGCCCTTGCTGGTGGATGCCCCCCCGAAAGGTCAGAAGTTTACAGCGAAAATGGTCAGAAGCCTTCGCGAGGAAAACAACAAATCTTCATCCCATGACCCACTATGCATGCGCAAGAGGGGAGGGTCTGCATGCTAATGAACTCTCGGGGGTGTAATGAATATGTATCCAAATTCTGGGAAAACTATTGATTATGTATTAGTTTGGCCTATATCTGTAGCACAATTTTTTTAGACGGTGTGCAAGTTAGGAGGAATGATCCCCCTTGCACCCGGTGTCTGTGCAGCACTGATTAAAACACACCTGCTTTTATAACTACTTTGTCGTTATTGAGTTTGATTCTGCACATCAATTTGGCACCCCAGATGGGACAACCTCTGCTCAGCTGCAGGACCGATTGAGAAGAGGGACGCCTTAGGTGCGCCCTGAGATTTCTCGGAAGGACTCCCCTTCCTCATCCGATCACTGCGGGAGCAGACAAGGAACATTCATCGGTGGACCAGGTATGTGTATGGAATGAGGGGAACCCGTAAGCCGTATGGAGACGTCCTACGCTGGGTAAAGCCGTTGGTGCTGCCCCTTGGCAGTGAGCTCACAGGTTGGGTTGGTTGCTGGCTGGGGTAGGAAAACTCCTTGGGGAGTTCCTACAAAGGGGACCTGTAAGTCGTATGCACGTATTGGTAACATCAGGTATTTTGTTAAATGACTACTTGGATTCTTGTGGCCATAATATTGGAAATCATAGATTGTACTGTTATCACCATCTGTTGAAAGTGTTCGGTACCATGTATTTGAGTATTTGCTATAAAAACACTTGAAAGGAGTCTGGAGCTCTGATTTGGTAGTGTAAGGCCGGCATTGTGTGTGATTGCGAGCGAATGTGTTGAGTACTTGAAACATGGCACAGCTGCAGTGTGAGTGCAGAGTATAACAATGGTTGTTGTCTGTCTGTCTGTCTGTCTGTCTTTACGTTTTTTTATGAATGGGGATGACGAATCAATAGAGAGATGCCCGCTCCATTTGGGGAATGAATGTCAACTCGTTTATGTAATATTGTGTTCTGCTTGCAAGGAGGGGTGTGAGAGAGGTGGGTCAATCAGTGCTTGTTCTGTGGTGAGGTGTTTATAACCAAACAATAAGGATTGTTAGGGGGAAGTTATATGGTATTAAGGGTGTTTATGGAAACTGAAGAACTGTATTGTTTGATTTGTGAATTTTGAAGGGAATGGGACAAACTGTTTTGATGGTATAAGAAAGTGTAATTGTTAATGGTATACAGAAGTAGAATTGAGGGAATGTGGAAGTGTAACTGAGAGTACGAATAGTGGAATAATGTACAAAGGAAAAAGGGTTAAAGAGAAAGTGAGTTTATCTGTGCTGGCATGAGAGCAACCCCCCTGCACCGTTCCCCCGCGAGCAGAACTTGGTGTGAGAGTGAGCTGTAGAAGGAGACTGCTGCTGTAAACAACATTACTTGCAAAGGGGGAGGTGGAGAGGATAGGGCACTGGACATGAGAATAGCCTTCATCTGCAGAGATCTAGGAAACCTGAAATCCCAGTGTTAGCCCTGGATGCCTCTGGAGAGGAGGAGGTAAAACTGAAATATGATGTTAGTAGTTTATGTAATGATGAGAGTTTGGAAAGTGAAAAGTTTGGGAAGGGGACAGGCTGAGGAAGGCAAAGATGAAGGATGGGAATCTGGAAAGTTTACCCTAGCAGATCCACTGGTTAAATTGCAGCTAGGGGAGCAGGATAAAGAGGTTTATCTTTTGGTGGATATGGGTGCCTCTTACCACCCGTAGATGATTTTGTAACAGTAGTAGGAGCTAATGTCCAGTAAGAAAAGGCTTACTTTTTGGGATCAATTAAATACAGGCTGAGAAAACAAGTATGAATACATAAATTCTTGTACATGCCAGGTTACTCTGGCAAGAAATTAAATAAAACTGGAGCTAAGGATCAAACAGTATTAACTGACTGAGAATTTTAAGTCTGGCTTTAACACAAACTGGGAAAAACAAGGTTGTAGCCCCAGAAGTTACAGAAATCTTGAATAAGATATGCTTAGGAGTGAGTGTGGGTATCAGGGATACCTGGCAGAGCCAAAAATGCAGCCCTAAATAGAAGTTAAGTTAAAAGCAAGAGTTAGGTCAGTCAGGGTAAAGCAGTGCCCTTTGAGGATATGTGACTGACCCCGAAAGGTCAGAAGTTTACAGCGAGAAAGTTCAGAAGCCTTCGCAAGGAAAACAAATCTTCATCCCATGACCCACTATGCATGCGCAAGAGGGGAGGGTCTGCATGCTAATGAACTCTCGGGGGTGACAGTGTTTTCCTCACTCTCTTCTTGTCTTTTAGTATTTGCTGTTGCCTTTCTCAGTGACAGTGGTCTTGTTGAGAGCCCCTCCCCTGGACCTTTCTCCTCCTCCTCTTCTTCTTTCCGTTCTAAATGAGATGATGCTTGTTTCCATTTCTGTCCTTCCACGGGGGCAGCTGACATCAATATTGTTGCCTCCTGTGGTTGATCAGGTGGTGCAGTGTCATGGTTTTATGATTTTTGTTATTGATATTCCACATCATAACATCATGTCGTACGCTAGGAATTAAAGAGTTAATGTTCCAGTTCCGTGGACTGTCGATGTTTCTGGGTACCTGGTTTTCAGAAGAGAAGAACTACAAATGCCAGAGGACTTCACTGTTCCATTTCCGTTTTCTGTTTAGAGGAAAAGATAAAACTGCTCGTGAGTCATGAGCCTGCCCCTTCTTTTACTGCTCATCTCTGCAGTGTGTGCTCTCTAGTCATCTTGCCTTCAGCATTAGAGTAAGGCCTTTGGTTTTGGACACTCTCATTTGTTTGATTTATTAGCTTCAATTCCAATTATATTGGATTATATTGTGTTATCTCGCATTCCACTATCATATTTAGTAAATTAATTTTCTCCCTTAGCTCATTTTGTTTTGGGGCCCATCTCCCTCACATTTTCCTTACCCCTCTTTCCCCTATCTTGGGGTGGGGGTCCAGAGGTCCCTCCACCCCATTAGTCATGGAATTGAGCTGAACCAGCCCAAAACTTTGACATGCAGTTTTCATGCTCTTTCTGACTAGCTCAGCTTGGAGGCTGCCTTGTTTGGCTCCAAGACTCTCCCCTTTTCCAAAATAGCATTATACAGGGCTCAGCAAGCATAAGCCAGGCCCCAAATAATTCTTGTCTCCTCAGTTGTACCCAAGCCACAACATCCCTGTCTTAAATACCTGCTTAGATTCTCAGGATCTTGCAGGTGTTCAGGAGTAAAACTCCATGACACTGGGGGCATCCATTTCACTAAGGCCCCTCCTAAGTCACCGCATTCTCCTTGCCACTTGCCATTTTCTGGCTCTAGGGATGGGGAAGACTTTCTCCAGATTCTATAAATAAGAAAACCAGTGCTGATGCTTAGAAGCACAATCAGGGCAACTATTACAGTTTGGACAATTATTAGCATCCAGGTACCACCCTAGAGACCATAAATGTCTGCATATACCTTCATCCTTATAGAACATAATGACTGTCTTGATGAAAAACAGGTAAGTTCTTAGGAACATTGGTAAAAAATCTTATGGATAAACATAGAAAATCATCTAAATGCAGAATACACCATCTTCACCTTTAAAGAATATGCTAGTTGACACAATGCCAGAAACAAAAAAAAATTGGCACAGCATCCAGAAAGTTGGTAGTTTCCAGAACATTGTCAGGACACCCAGGAATCAAGGCCTGCAAGCTACAGCTAAGATTTCTAACAAACCTCTCTGTAGATAGAGTTCTGAGAGTTTCGCTTTAAAAGTTCGTTTCCCAGTCATTGCACCAGAATTCTCACAGTTAGGCCTAGTTTCTGTGGCTAGGGGGTAAAGGGACCCACAGATCCACACCCTGGGGAAGGGTGGAGGGAGAAGGAAAAGGTAGGGAGATGGGCCTGGACGAAGAAAAACAGCAGCAACGAGCTAAGGGAAAGAACTTAGTTTAATAAATATAGTAGTGGAATGTGAGATAATACAATATGGTTGGAAATGAAGCTAATAAATCAACTAAAATGCAAAAGAGAGTTTCTGAAAACAAAGTCTTTATTCAAATGAGGTAGGCAAAGCAGCCAGGGAGCAAAGAAGCAGTCTTGTGACTCTCAGTAGATTTTATCTTTCCCCCTGAACAGAAAACAGAAAAATGAAGTCTTCTGGGAGTTATAGTTCATTCTTCTCTTCTGAGATCAAGAAACCAGAACTTATGACAATCCACGAAACTGCAGCATTAACTCTTTAATTCCCAGTGCACTGCATGATGTTATGATGTGTAATACCAATGGAGAACCTTGAAACCATGACACAACTACAAAATCTAATCTGTATGGAGCCAGTTGTTTAGGGTCCTCAGTAGTTTCTATTGATACATTCCTGACCTTTTGTATGGGGATAGTCAGGTTTGTTTTTTTCACCAGTTAGTATTGCAACTTGTTGTTCAAATAATTTGACTTTGTCATGCAGCAATTGATTCTCATTTGCCAGAGCTTTCTCTGACATATTTAATTGATTCTGAACCATTAACAGTGGCCACGCCATAGTGGATGCGGCCAACTGCTGTTCCTTTGCAATCAGTATATCTTTGCTGAGGCCATGGAAATATTCTTTTTCTTTTTCCCCAAACAATCAATACAAGACAAAAAATCACTCTCACACTAAAAAAAAAAAAAAAAAAAAAACAAACCTAAACCTTGATTACATTCCAGTTCATCATATTATTTCCCTGTTTCCCAGCTGCAATTTGTACTCATTTATGTGAAAGTTTCAGTTTCATCGAGTGCAGCGTGTTACACTTGCCACTGTGAGCTGGGCACCTTCTTCTGTCTTGTGTAGTGAATCCAAGAGTCTATCCCCGCTATCTTGATAGCAGTATGTGTTGTCTGTAGAAGTTTGGAACTCCAGGTCCAAAGATACACCCACTCCCCCGGTTGAAATGGATGCATTGTAACTTCCAGAGGAGCTGGTGCTGTCTGTGCCAAGAACCTGTGGATAGAAGATAGGGTTTTCCCTAAAGAGATGACATATTCTCTTAGTTTTAGTTCACCCAAATGATTTACATCACCACTACATCACTATTGGGGAGGGACTTTTTATAAAGGCATGTAGCAACAGGACAAGGAGAAATAGTTTTAAACTTGAAGAGAGTAGATTTAAACTAGATATACAGAAGAAACTCTTTACTGTGAGGGGGGTGAGACACTGGAACAGGTTACCCAGAGAGGTTGTGAATGCCCCCTCCTTGGAAACATTCAAGGCCAGGCTGGATGGGGCTTTGAGCAACCTGGTCTAGAGGGAGGTATCCCTGCCTATAGCAGGGGGGTTGGAACTAGATGATCTTAAAGGTCCCTTCCAACCCAAATCATTCTATGACTCTATGATTCTATACTGAATACCTTTTTCCACAGTGGTCCATTTAATTAGATTGTGCATCACATCATCTTTGAAGGGATCTCTCTCCTTCATGACAGTCAGGACTCACTTCTAGAGGGTGAAAGCTCAATCATCCCTTTTGCCAGTTGCTCTATCAATGACTGGGTCCTTAGTGAGAGATCCCAACTGGCAGGCTTCAATGCCATACAAATTCACACCACTGGTTCCACTGTCCCAGCACTCGAGCAACCAGGTGACAAGGTTTTCATTTGGATATCGGCTATATTCATTTTGCACGTCTCAGATCTCACTCAGTCTTAGAGGTCAGACTGTTGTTGTCTCTTCCTCATTGTATAGGAATTGCTGAGTCAGGGCCTGAACCTCTGATTAGTCACCTGAGGCGAGCAATGAGTCAGCCCTGGGAGCACAGGTGAAAGCAATTCACCTGTGCTGCAGGAAGGGGTGGAGCCTGTCTCCACCTCTCCTAGACCCATTTAAGAGCTGACTACCAGTGGAGAAGGATCTCTCTCTTTTCAGAAGATCCACTCTACTGGAGTTTCCTGAGCAAGCCCACGACACGGGTAAGCCTCCTATTTATTCTCTTTGTCTTGCTGTGCCTAACTCTCTTGCTTATTTCATTATTTTAACATCTTAATATAATTAAGTTATATAATATTCCTTTATATAATTTTCATTGTTTATACACTTGGCGAGCCAGGCAGGCAAGCCGAATATACAAAAACTTACACTATGTCCTTTCTTTGGAATTTCTGTAAATGGTTCAGGGGGGAGAACAGTACCCCCCTAGATAAAATAATTCCAGGACAGATCCCAGGATTTGCAGGATCCCCTTATTATGAATTGGCAACTATCATTGAAAAATGGGGTCCCCTACGTGTTGTGGGAAACGTTTCCCCATATCGCCTAGCGGATTACTTCCAGGGACTAGGCGAAGATATATTAGTCACAAGAGAAAGACAATTAGCTGCTTCTACAGTGGCATGGCTGCTATGAAATGCTTTAAACAATGCTGAAATAAGGAATAATACTTTAGTGAACAAAAATGAACTTTTTGAAAGATGGTATTGAGAAGTTAGAACAGGAACTTGGCATATTAACAGGAAAAAAACAATTCTACATCTTCCAATAGGTCAAGTTCGTAGTATTTCAATAAACAATGACTAGACTCCTGAATCAACGGACTGTGTTGATCAGGAAAATAAAAAAAATCTAAATCGGATCTTCAGTCTCCAATTTTGACGGAAGCACTAGAAGTCCGTCCTGTTATAACTCAAAAAACGAAAAAGGTACAGGACAGACCGGCAGGGGTGCTGCCTGATCAGTGGCCCCCTGCTCAAACCCACTTGCATGTGACAGCCCGGCCGTACACGGCAACAGAATTGATGGACTTAGTCCAACGATTCCGGCAGAAACCTAGAGAAAGTGTGCCGGCTGGTTATTAAGACTATGGGATTCTGGGGCAGAAAGTGTTCTGGTGAATGGCCCCGAAATAGCCAAATTGGCCACAATGACCGTCCATCCTGCACTTAGAGATTATATGCAGGTAATCAATGTAATGATGAAAACCGTTCTATAATAGAATGGTTAATGGCGGCCTGCCGTATGGTATGGCCCAATAAATCTGATATTCCTTTACATACAGGGATGTGGTCCTCCATGGAGGATCTTCAAAATTACATTCGTGAGCTAGGTGTAAGGGAAG